>VANL01000356.1:0-39278 GCA_006352455.1 Brachionus sp. 'Tiscar' | reverse complement strand
AGTTAAGGGTATTTAGTAAAATAAGAGATAGAAAAATATTAGTGATCGATTAAGTAATTTTAGAGATCGATTAAATATCTCCCTAAAAAAATGATTAGTATTTCATTCTTTTAATCATCTACCATAATTCCAAATTTTTTTTGGCATTAAAATGTAGTATTTAATTTTCGATTAATATTTTTGTCAGTTTTCTGTTAGAATAAAATAAATTCAATATAGGTCTAACTAGTACACACAAATAAAAAACTGGTACCCACATGTAAAAACTATTTAGCACAAAAAAAGATTGTATGAATATATAAATTATAGAATCATTTTTAAAAAAATTGAGTCTAATACCAGATATTTCGTTAAATGGAGTTATTGTGCTCAATTTTTAGCCATACAGTCACTATTAAAAAATTATCAATTTATTAATAAGACTAAAAAGAGGCGCCTTTATTATTTATCTATTTATTTAATTATTTATTTTATCAAGAAATTCATGGATACAACAGGCGCCCCAAGAATTCCGAAAAGAGTCTAGTTTATGAATCAATTTAAAATTTAAACTTTGACTTTTATTTTTATGATTATTTTTGGCCAGATATTTTTTATTTAATATAAATCGAACTTATTGCCTTTAATAAATAATCTCATTAATTTAATATTTTTTTTAATTCACCACAAAATTATGGTGATTTTAAGTCATTTATGTTGAAAAGATTCATGATTGTGATTGACAGTTTTTTGTTTGTGTTGAATTAATTATCTTATTCAATATTTCTTTTCAAATTTTAATTTAAAAAAAATTTCTGATTTCTACTGAAATAATTTTTGTTTTATTAAACAAAAACTAATATTTTAAAAATATATAATATTTTAAACAGTACCTGTTGATTCAGGCGAGGACTTGAGCTTCAAATTAGAAGACGAATTGGATGAGGTTGAAGAAGAAGAAGGTGACTTATTACGTTCTATTTCAATTCGTTTTAGATTTTCTTCAATAAAAGATTGCAAATGACCGGATGATTTTTTAAAGTATTTATCACAATCGAAATCCGGATTTTGTAATTTAAAGTCATACAGTTCGTTCAAACCCTGATTGCTTGTTTCACTATCGACAATTTTCTTGAGTATAAGACTCAATTGATTGCTCAATTGAGTTTGTGTAATAGGCGATGTCTGTTTTTTAGGTGATGTGTAAGTTTGTGTCTTGTTTTGAATGTTTACTTTATTTGAGCTGAATCCAAAGTTATTGCCAACTTGATTGGTACTATTGTTTGAGTTGTTTGATAATTGAAAACCATTTTTAAACAATTTCATTATATAAATTTTAATTTCAGAATCGTCTGGAACATTTATTGCATTTAACTCGTCGATTATTTCTCCTTGTTTAGCCTTGGCCAGATGGAAAACCAGAGTTTTGACAGTTCGCAGAGGCAAGTCAGAAGATTTACCGGACCATGAGCTAGATGGATACATCTTCAAGAATGAGTGTATTTCATTTAATACTTTAGAAGTGTCAATTTGCTGTATTAGAGTCTCGTTTATATGTGCTGATCCGGAATTGTTCGAAGATGATTGTGGCGATAAACGTCTAATTTGGCGCCAGATACATTTCATAACCAGTTCTAAATATTTTGTGCAGGACTTTTGGCTTAAATCACACGAATCTGTCAAAAGTCTCACTAATGAGCAAAAACAATTTGTTTGATTAGATGTTTCCAAGAGTTTAAGCATTACTAAATTAATTGCACGCACCAATTGATCACCATCTTGATATTTACTTAATCTTTCATCGGTCATCAACGACAAAAGGTTATCGAATAGCGCCTGAAGCGATTCAATATTGGCTGACTTTCCTAGACCACTGTCAAACAAGTCCATAACACAATGTAGAATACCTAAAATTATCCAAGATAAATATTCTTTTTTAAAAAATTTGAAACCAAATATTTTTTGGCTTGTGAATTTAATTTAAATTTATTTTAACTTGGAAAAATTTTATTTTTCAAATGTTTTATTTATTTATTTGCTACTTATAAAAATTAATAAAAAATTAAATTTTCTTAAAATTATTTAAAAAATGCATATTTCATTATAAGACATTTCATTAAGACAAGCGGTTTTACTTTAACAATATTCAAAATATTGAACATTAATATATTTTTTGGCTATAGATTTAACTTTCATAAAGTTAATAAAAATATAAATAAAATTTTCAAATAGTTGTTAAAAAAATTAATTTTTTAAAATTAGTAAATTAAATAAAATAAGAATTGATATAAAATTTTAACACTAGAAAATAGGCGGGTTTTATAATTTTTTTTTTTACAAAAAATTGCATAAGAATTCAAGCAAAATTTTAAATCCAGTTCAATTTTTGGACTAACTAACATTAGAGCATTATTAATTTCTAATAAATTTAAGAAAATAAAATTCCATAAAATTTCAAAAAATTCCGTACTGGAATTGCTATCCAATGCCAACAATATGGTTTTTCAGACCTGATTTGATTTATTTTCCTTTAATATTATTTCGCTTTCCAGAGGGGCCTTTGCTCCTGCATAGTAGCATACGTTACATTGTGAACATACGTTGTGTAACAATTATGGCATCCTGATTATTATAAATTCTATGTCTAGTAACAGATTTTTTTTTAATGAAATATCTACGATTGGACAAGAAAACAACTCGATTAAAATGAGAAAAATCTGAATTTTTTTTCATGAGAATCGCTAATTGTCACCTAAAGGTTTGTTACCATCCAATTCAGTTTCCTACTTTTCATGAGCAATGAGCAATTGTTCTAAATGAAATGTATATTCAATTTCTTATAATATAAACCTAACAAGCTCAACAAATTTTGCATAAAATTTTGATTATTGCTTGATGTTATTTTAAAATATTTGAGCTTTAAAAATTTTAAAAAAATTCGGGTTTTCTAGTGTTAAAAAATAATTAAAATGCTACTTTTAAATGAAGATCGATTAGTCTCTAATTACCTCATTTAAAATCAAAAAAGTTTATTTTTAAAATAATAGTTTAAAATTTTATTATTTATTTTAAAAAAAATTCTTTCCATCAAAAGAAATTAAATCCATCTTAAAATTATAAGTAATTCTTATATTATTTCTATTTTTTTTAACCACATGCTAAAGCACTCTTTTGAACCATGCACCAAAGTAAATTTCGCTGATGTTATAAAATTTTTTATTTTGACTGCAAATTTCTAAAATTCCTAGTTTAATGCGTTTTTTAAAACAAACAAAAAACGAAACAAAAAATATATAAAAAATTTTCTTTTAAATTAATAATTTGTTCTTTTCCCCAAAAATTAAACTATGAAAATTTATTAATTATTTTTGTTTTAAACCTAAGTCCGTGGTTACTTTATTAGAAATGATTAGAAATTTTATAGCATGAACAAGATTTTCTCTGGTGCATGGTCCAAAAAAGTGTCTTGGCTTATGATGCGGCATAATAGAATGAGAGAATATAGTATTTTTGTATTTGTGTGACAATAATTGTATTTTGTTATAACTTTAATTTAAATTTGATTAATTTTCATTAAGAGCTACAAAAATTAAAATATAAACTATTCAAAAATAAAAATTTTTTCACTTTTTCCTTGAGTCAAAAATAAAAAAATAAAAGACTAAAAAAGTAAAAAATTTAACAAATACCTTTGTAAAGCTTAAATACCATTTCAATTGGATATGTTTTTCCTTCTAGATAAATTCGATTAGCTACTGCTAATTTCATTGCTACTGTATTCAAAAAATTGTCTATATGTGGCACAAATAGTTGTTTCTTTTCCTTATCTTTAATGACCACATCAATTTGAAGTAAATTTTGAATACTAATCTCGATATTCGAATGAGATATATGAGTTATTACGAGCTCAATAGCTTCTTTGCAATCTTGAGTCTCTTTTAGCTTTGTAATCGGATAAGCTGGCAGATTTTTGCGCGGAGGCGGCAAGTCAATTGGCTTATTTAACAAATCATCCAAATCTTTGTGAGAAGTTAACTTGACCGAAATGACTGGATCTTTGTCATCGTCATCGTCTTTGATATCCAGCGAGAATTCGCCTTTTACTTTGGGCAAAGAGCGCTGCGATGTTGGTGAAACAATTTGCTGAGTGAGCGATTGTCCCTTGCGTGGTGTGGTTGAATACTTGGCTGTGACTCTTGAGCCTCCGGATGGCGGCTTCTCATCAACTGGAATTTGAGCTTGCGGTGTGTTCATTTGAGCCATGGACGGATTGACAACGGGCAATTGAGGCATTGCAGCCTCTTGGTTCCTATTCTCTTTTTGAGCTTCTCTTTGACCAACTCCTCCACTGGCCGAGCTCCTGACCCCGCTGGTCTTTGCCGATCGCTTAATTCTCTCGTCAAGCATACTCTGATCTTTTTCGTTCAGCTTTCCAATATATTTATAAACCGGATCGCCCACTATTTGATAAGCTATGGTTATTGTATTCAATGCAGCATTTCTCACTCCATTATCTCTATCGCCAATTTGTTTGGCTATTTCTTTTAGACTTGCGCTCGGATTAAATTGATTAAGACCTTGACTTTCGATCATCAGGCCCAATTCTTCCAAGCATTCGGCTCGTTGACGAGAATTTTTTGACACCAGACCCTGAAGCAAAAAATTAAACACCTTAACTGGCGAATAAATCAATGCTATTTGTTTTATTATGGACCTAAAGCCTTTTCGGATTGGATCTTTTGGATCTCCTAATTTGCTTATAAAATATGGTATGAACGAATTTGCCTCGTAATCGATCAAATGATAGCTTTTCACATTTAAAAGCATACTAAACAATGAATTCATGTAATCAATAGCTTTTAGAATCACGGTCGGATTTGTTTCAAAAAATCTTAGTGTTAGCCAGCGTAGTATTAGATCCAAATTGCTTAGTGTAGCGTCTGCTAGTTCGTCTACAGCTTTGGTCAATGTTTGCAAAGCAATTATGTGATATTTAAAATCATCATGAAACAATTGTGTTAAAAGTGTGCGATTAAATCCAGCTGTGTCCATTTGTTGCTTTAATAAATCAATATAATCTTTTCTTGGTACATCAAAATTCCATTTAAGAGTTTTAAGTGATTTTTCATCTTCCATTCGTTTTGTTTTATTTGACATTTGCATTATTGGTCCAAGATCTTCGTCATCGACGGTTTTTTTCTTTGAACTAACAGCGGTTGGCTTTTTTTCAGCCTCCTTTTCCTTTTTGGCTTTAGCTGGTTCTTTTTTTTTCTCGACTGGTGGAGGAGCCGGCTCTTCCATTGATTCCTCAGGTGAGTCGGCATACAAGTCTTTTCTCTCCGCTGGTTTGGTTATTTTAGGCCCAGAACTGGCCGCTGGCTTAGGTGCAGTTGTGGACGTTGTGGGCGCTTGTTTGGCTGAGTATTCAGCACGAGCCTTTTCAATCAAAGGCTGAACAATGTTTATGGATGTAGGCTTTAGTTTTTGCATGGCGCGCATCAAATCATTGGGACCGAGTGCCATCATTAGAGGCGCGATAAGCTCTTGTGACTTTGTTCTTACTTCTGGGTTTCGATCCTCCACAAAACCGAACACACTTGGTATTATTGATTTCAGTTCGGGCGGCATTTTTCCTTTGCTTTTTGGCAAAACTTGTGCCAACCAAGCACAAAGCTCTGCTTTTATATTCGGATTACTGGCCGTGGAGAAAATTTCGCTTAATAGATCATTTTCAAAAAATGGTGATATGCCGCCACAATTGTCAAACCAAGCATTTAGAGCCGACACGGCTGTCTTTCTCAGAGCTTCTTTGCTATCGGATAGAGCTTGGATCATGCCAGGCGCTAAAACAGATATAAAACGTCTTCCCTGAGAGCCGAGTGCAGTGGCCAATTTTTCACATATTTTAAGAGAAGCTGTTGCCAACACTTTATTTGTGTCTGTCAATCGTTTGTTTAAATTAGCCGGAAAATCGTTTAAATTAGCTTCGATAAATTTATTTTCTCTTAGAATAATTTCTATTTTTTCCAAAGCAGCTTGACGCTCTTTCCAGTTTTTATCATTCAATTGATTGATTAGCTCTTCGGTTAATTGAGAACCTATGTCAGTTCTGGGCATGAGCGCTTCCTGCTGTAGCTGGGCTTGCATTGGATCGAGTTCTTCCTCGACACCAGAAGCTGGCGCAGCCGACGAGCTCAAGTTGGGTACATTTTTGCCGCGTGTGGGCGCAGGTGGCTTTTCGCCCTTGATCTTATCAATTTCGGCATCTATTTGATCCAACAAAGCTTGCTTTTCTTGCTCGAAAAATGACCTAAAACTAGGACCGACATACATGTAAACAGTGGCTATTAATTGAATAGACGCGTTACGAACACTGGCATTGCTGTTGGCAAGAGCTGCCTTGATATGATTTAAAATTAGCTTTACTTCACATCCTTGAAAGCCGAACTCTCTGATTGCCTGAGACAGCCAAAGCAAACAATGCTCTTGATTTTTGGGATTTTTGGCCTCGAAAATTGACGGCAAAATGAGACCAACTACATAAGCTAGAGTGCAATGTTCGGCTATTTTAGAGAGTGCGTTTTTGGCTTGCTCGGATGCCTTGACGTCGCCAATTTTTTCCGCAATATCAGTCAAACAATACGAAGCCGAACGTTGACTAAATTTAAAGCCAACATCAGCGACCGAGGCCACTAATTCCAATCGTTGTTTAAGCACTTGAAAATGAGAATCTTTAAAGCCGGGCTTTTTGGCCAAAGTTCGCACAATTATTTGCACAGGAGCTTCATCAGGTATCATTCTTTTTATACAATTGTTCAATGTTTCAATAGAACTTTGTCTTTCTTTCCAATTTGAGCTGCCCAGGCCATTAACACACTCGGCTCCGAACAATTCCAATGCTTTTTCTTCAACGGTTTCTTGTGCCATGTCCGGCTCTTCAGGAACACTTGGTTTCTTAGAATCGGCGCCTGTTTTGGCCTTTACAGTCGATTTTGACTCGCCAGAAGCGGGCTTTTTCACTATTGGCTTTTTGTCCGCACCAGGCTTAGCTGTTTTGTTCTCAGGTGGTTTTGCTTCGACTTTGGCTGGTGCAGCCGGTTTAGCTGGAGCCGAAACAGAGGCAGAAGCCTGACCTGACCTTGGTTCTCCTCTTAAATTCAATAGTACACATTTGTCTGAATATTCTTTTATTTTTTCCATTTTAAGTGGTTCAATTTCTCCAGCCAATTGGCCAAATATTTTCTCACCAAGTGCCTTGTGCACTGCGCCTAGAGCCTCGGACGACGAGTCTCTTACGCTTGGATCTGCTTCGCTCAAATTTTTAATCAATGGTGGCATATATTGTTTGAGTACTTTTTTCGGCAAGCTAGTCTGAGTGCTCATTGCAAAGCATCTAGCCAAAAATAGAGCAACTTGTTGTCGAACAACAGGAGTTTTATGCCCTAATAATCCAATGCATATTTCACATAATGTCTCTAAACTTGTTGATGGATAAATTGCATCGCATGCTTCACGCAACGCTTCCACTATATTTGGTTTTTTTTCTTTGAATTTCTCCATAATTGGCTCAATACAAGTTAGAGCATATTTTGCAAAATCTTTTCTTAAACCGCTGGCAATACCAGTAATACATTTTGCGGCAACAATCACACAATTTATGTTAGCATCTTTGGCTATGATTTTTTTCAAATCAGACACAAGTTCATGATAATCAGCCGCTTGAAGTCGAGGACTTTTGGCCAGTATTCCTTGCAGAGTGTCCAATGATTCTTTTCGTTCTTGCCACTTTTTTGCTTCCAGTTTTTCTTTGAAGTCTTTAGGCAATTTGGAAAGTATTTCGATCGGATCCATTAGATCATATGGATCAACTGATTCGGTATTGGCTTCGCTTTCGCCATCAACCGCGTCACCGCCACTACCACCTCCATTCATAACTTTATTTTCCATTTCCTGCTCCATTTTGGCTTTTAAATCTTGCTGAGACCTCAAAAAGCGGGTCTGTCTCGGCTTATCGCCACTTACCGATTTAAAACCTTCTTCTAATTCCTGCATTAATGTCGGCTTAATTCCCTGAAATTGAGGCAGTATAGCCTGTCCAACCCACCTATACATTTCAATAGCCATTAATTTGGCTTCATCTCTAACATTTTTATCTCGGTCCTCGAGCAACTTTGCCATAAATTTTACTATTGGTTTTATTGGAAGAGTTTTAGAGCTAAATTCACTGATAGCTCTTCGCAATATCTCCAAACATGCCTGGACTATTTTGGGCTGCTTGTTTTCCAAGCCCTTTATTAATTCTTCTTGAACAATTTCTTGTTTTTCGGCCTCTATATACATTAAAATTATTTCGAATGCTTTCTCTTTTATTTTTGGTTTTCCATTCAGACATTTTTGTATTAGACCAGGCACGACTTCTCCAGCCGTTCTTTAGAAAAATTTTGTTTTAATTTTAATTTTTTTTTCTACTTATTTACTTGGCAGCAGCAGGTATATTTTCAACATAGGCTAGGACAGCGTCTAGAGCTTTGTCTTTGGCGACTTCGTTCGAGTCGACCACAAATTTTTTCACCAAGCCCAAGTAGACCGAGTAAGCAGGGTTTTTGGGATCGTCCGCCCGACTGAATAATTTACAACATTCTTCATAGCCTTCTATTCGAGCTTTCCAATTCTTAATTTTTGTTTAATTTTTAAGCATTATTTTTTGCCTTTAAATAAATCAACCAACCTTGTGTTCACATTTGTCCTCTGTGGAAAGCTTTTTCCAATCGTTTTCGTCAGTCATTTATTTGAATTTAGGAATTTATATATATTTTATTTATTTATGTATTTATAATTAAATTGAGATAAACTTTGTACAGGTCTTTAATCAAATTGCTACTGTTTCACTTAAACTTTAAAAAAAAATTAATAAATTAAAATTTAAACTTGATGAATATTAAAAATTGGATTTATTTTGTACTAATTTTTTGAAAAATTGATGAAAAATAGAAAAAAAATTAATTTGGGTTAAAAAAATTTAAGCTATTTTCACTTAATAGCCCTGCAAATAAGCATTCTTAAAAAACTTGAACTATGTCAATTTTGAAAGCTTTAGTTGCGGCTTTCCTGTGGATATTTAAGCCGAATATTCGAAAAATACTCCTTAAAAATTTTTAAATTATTTTTTTTTATTTTAATAATTTCAAACTAGTTGGATGATGATGAAGAAGCGCTTGAAAATTTCAACTATTATTCAGTAAATCTTGACTATTGTATTGCATAAAAAAATTTGCGAGTATTAAAGGATAAAGATTATAAAAACATATGCAAATAGCTCACGCACGCACATAAAATTTAATTTTAAACAATAAATTCTCATCAAGGCGCATATCAGCACTAGATTCCGATTCGAATTTTCGACTTTATAAAACCATTCTATTATTTAGCGCAAAAGGCTTTCATAGAGTTTAGGTAGCGAATTACTTGCATTATTATAATTTGCATGAATCAACCAGCACTAGAAGCTATCTTTTTTGACTCAAATGCGTTCACTCAAATATAGTGCGAAAGAAATTAGTAAAACTAAAATAACATTTTTTTCAAATATATTGAAACAAGCAAAGTCGAGATATTTGGGTCATTAAAAGACTAGCAAGAATTTATGTTTATTAAATAATTAAAATATTTTTTTTTCTCACTAACCCACAATTTTAATCAGCTTAGAAAGCTAAGCTAATAAATTATTTTAATATAGGACTAAATTTAATCATAATATTTCAGCCTCGAGCTATATTCAATTCAAAACAATTTTAACAAAATCTTGACTTTTAATGTTCTTTTCTATCAAGGATCCCATGAAATATTTTTTGTTCCTTATTTTAAAATCTTTCACACTTATTTTGAACTTATATGAGGTTGAAAAACATTAAGAGGTTAAAAAGAATAAAAAATATGAACATCATTAATATTTTTTTAATCTGAATAAAAAGCAGAGTTAATTAATTATCGAATAAAAAATAATAATTTAAAAAATTTATATTTTTCTTGTTTTTTTCCTAAAATTTTTTTTTAAAATAATAAAAATATATAAAAGAACGTGAATTGAAAAGTTTCAAATGGTTTCAAAAATGAGACTTAATATTTTTTGCACAATATTTTTAGTAAAAATTCCACAGAAATAGTAATAAACCCATAAATATATAAAAAAAGAATAATATTAATTTTTTGTCAATATTTTTTTATTAAAAAATAATATAAATAGTAAGAATAATAATAATAATAATAATTAACCCTTTTCTATCCAAGCGGATAAACACCTCAATTCGAACAACCAATTAGTTCAAAACGAGCGAGAGAAGAAGATGAAGAAGATCAATCGTTCGAACAGGCGGCCAAAGCAAAGCGATGCGAGCCCCTGAGAAACATCACTCTCGATTACAATCTTTGCAATGAGAACAATATAATGGAACTTTTCGATAGCGTTCGTATTATCGGATTCGACGCCCCTCGTGGCGATATCAGAGGCCATTGGCACATACTAGGAATACCCAAATTATCCAAAAGGTTAGTCATTTTTATTTAAATATTAGGATTAAGTTATTTTTATTAGGCAGGTTAGAGATATAAGTAAAACCACCTTGGAGACAATGGGTATAAAAAACCCAAATGGTAAAGCTGCGCTAATGCGCATGCACTTTAGTCCAATAAACGGGGAGGACCATTATAAAAATATAATTAATTATATTAAGAAAAAAACCCTCTTTTACGAAGATGAGACCATTAGTTATATGCCAGATAATAGGAAATCAATACTTTCTAAAATTCGAGATATAATAAACAAACCAAGACATACTCCTGAAGAGATGCAGGAATTTAGGAATGATTTTCCCCAGTACAACAGCTGGAAAAAAAAAGCTGTTGAACATAGGCTAAGTAAGTCCTATACCGATCACCTCCAGTCCTTAGAGGACCAAAGAATGAAGGAGGATAGGTATCTCCCTCTGTCTAAGGAGGAGATGAAAAGGCTGATACCTTTTAAAACATCTCTAACTTGGCTCAGGGACCAGCGTATAAAATTAGCAGCACATCCAGATGATGCTGGATGGACTCCCTCGAGTTAGCAAATTTGTATGCCAAAACGCGAGTCAAATGGCAGAAAGAATTTCGTATAATAGCTGCAAAATTAATACGTAACAACTTGGACTGGTCTCGATACCTCGACTTATGCGACATAGATGAAAAAAATTCAAAAGAAGTTGATGACATTTTAAGCATTGCTTCAACTCTCGTTTCAAGTGATGAAGAAGAAGAACCTGCTCCACCTGATTCTTTTATTTATGTGTCTACTGACGAAGAAGATCCACCCATTAGTCAAGCCACAATGAAGAAATATTGGCCGAAGGGATGGAACTGCGACAATGTTTTAGAAGCTTGTCGCGAAAACGAAGAATTAGAATAAAAATTATGTTTTTTTTTTTAATACTTTATTATTTCAAATAAAAATTATAATTTCAAATAAATTTTTTTATTTTATAAATCCAACCTAACAAAAAATGAGACGGACAATTAGGGTCGCTAAGAGCCGGCTCAAATTTTAATAAGTTAAATTATATACAATTAGATATAAAATCTATTTAATTCGTATTTACAAAGTTTTGAACTTGGCATGTTTTGTTTTTCTTGCTATATAGTGTTACCTATTCTTGTGATTTTAGTCATTCCCCACTATGCTGTTCAGTGGGTATTCATCTTTGATACTATTTCTTGTTTTAAGTTTTCATTTGCTACATAATATGGATCATTTTTAATTAGATTTCTTGCTACTCCTGTTTCTCTTTGTGTACTATCATGACAGAAAAAGTTCATACTATATTTTATATGAAATTCTGTATGGAAGTTAGGTGTGATATAAGCAACTGTATTTGTTCTAGAATGTCCCATAACCATATCTGCATTTAATGGTACTATTAAAAAGTTGAAAAATTCTGGCCATTTGTTTAAATTTCCAGTTGCATCTGCTGATTGCCCTTCTATTTCATTTACTAAAGTTGATATACTTTGATTTCTTATTGTCCATAACTGTGTTGGTGTTATATAATATGGTCCTCCTGCTTGTATTTTTCTTGTAAAACTAAATCCTTTAGATACTATATCAATATTTTGATCTATTTGTTTAATTTTTTGTAGTCTCCTAGATGGAATCATTTCTGTTGCTGCACCATTATATTCAGTATTCTCTGGTATAAACCCATCTACTGCATATGATCCTGTTGCATCTCTATGTACTAAATATTGTTGGTTCCATGTTAAATCTTTTCTAGCTTTGTCAAATTGGTCATATCCTAATCTTGTATCTCCTGCTTCTGCTCCCATATATTCTCTATAATGTTGGTTTTCAAAAGCTGATCCTTTTCTTGTATGTATTTCAACTTCTACTGTAAACGAATCTATTGCTACTTTTGAATATTGTCTTAATCTACCTGTTGTACCATTTAATGTTTAATGATCAAAAAAATTTCCTATTGCTAAATTTAAAAATTCATTGCATAAACTTGACTTGACAATGCACTAAATGATCTTTCTCCGTATGGATATTGCATTTGTTTGTTTAATGCTCCTGATATTGCTAATATTCCAGTTTTTCTTTGTTCTCCTCCTATTGTTATATTATAGTCAACTACACTTACTGGTGAATCAAATCTTGACATTCCCCAATAGGTTAATAAGTCTCTTCTAAAATGTGATTTAATTAGTTCTCTTTCATGTCTTGAAGATTCAAATGCACTATTTCTTGATGTGTTACCGAAAAAGCTACCATGATGACCTATTCCTACTCCACCTCCAGCTCTAGCATTTTCTACTTCTGTTTCCATTGGTAAATTTGGCTCTGTTGTTTCTGAATTTTCTATTGCAGTTTCTTCTAATTGATTTTCACTATTATCCGAATCTAATATTCCTTCACTAATTGCTTCAACACTTGGTGGTTGTTCAGGATCTTTTTCTCTTAATCGTTTTGGCGCTTCTGTACTTGTATTTATAGCCGGTCGTTTTCCAGCTGTATTATATCCATAATTTGTTTCTAAGAAAGCATTATACGCATCCATTTCTACTTCCATTTCTTGTTTTTCTCTATGATATTTATCAAATTCTCCATAGTCAGTTACTTCGCTATATTTTGTCTGATGTGTTAAATCATACATTTCTTTTGTAGGATCTGGTAATATTGCAGCGATATATCTATCATCTGCTCCTTCTTTTTGCAATACACCAATTACTTGTTCTGCCATACTATGTGCTCCTATTCTAAAGTATCTTCTAACTCTTGGATCATTTAAAGCTAGTAAGAATACCGAATAAAAATTAATTTTTTCATTTAATCAATTAAAAAAATTATTTTTAGGAAAAAAATGAAAAAAAATGATCAAAAAATTTAATTTTTTTTCTTAGTACAACCATTTTTGCAATAAAAACCTCTTTTTTTCTTAATTGGGGCATTACTGGTTTACAAATATTCTCTATTGCATCATTCGGCTTGTGTCTTTTAGATGATGTTAGAGCTTGTTCAAGTTCTTTTTCCGAATCTTCTTCGGATTCAAGTATGAAATTCTCTTCGTTCTGAATAAAGTCCGCTGGTTGATGTTGTAGGCACGACCTTGTTTTCCTTTTTGATCCTCGCATTGGCTTGTTGTTCAATGGTATATCCATGCCAATATCATTGAATTTCATCAATTCTAAAAGTAAATTAATATTAATAAATTTTAAGAATTTTTTTTTCTAATTTTAAAAATACTTACTAAGCCTGTAACAACATTTGTGGAACATTTTTCAAAATTTTTTCAGCTAAATCAATCTTTTTTGTTTCTAGATCCAACATGCCTACCGCGTTTGAAGGAGGCTTCATATCTTGTAATATTTAAAATAAATTTAAATAAAGTAATTAAAAAAAGTAAACAAAAAAGTAAAAAATTTCTATTTATTCATATTTAATTTTTATTTTCACGTATAATTGTTTCAATTCAGTTTATTTATTGCCGATAAATAAAAATGAATATGTTTTAAATGTAATTTTTTTTTATTTAAACAACAATTTAGAAAATAGCGAACCGTGTTTAGCTTGTTGAAGCGGGTTTGATTCAAATTTATCTAATTCTTGGATAAGCATTTGGTGGTTTGGTCTTTGAGCGAAAAACTTGGTCAAAAATTTCTCTGATCGTGATGGAATTAGGTCAATTTTGAACTTGTCGTGGATGCTGGTTTCTCTGGTTTTTGGTGAGAAAAAATGTATAGGTCTTAAAATGTTGTTTTGTATTATTTTTTCAGTAGAACTGTAATTGAAACTATTCAAATAATAATTTTTGCAATTTTATAATTATATACAACTATTTTGAATATTTTTTTTTATTAAAACTGATATTTTATTTTAATATAAACTTAAATATTTAAATCAATTAATATTTTTAATTATATGTTTAATAAATTAGGAAACTATAAATTTTAAAAAAAATTTAATAACATAAATTTGCTGATTTTTAACCCATTAAAAAAAAATGAAATTTCAGTTTGTCTTAATTTTAAGAAAACAAAGCAAATGTTTGAGGTTTTAACACGCCATTTGTGAAATATTGAAATAGTTTTTAAATAAATAAAGATAAAAAAATTTGAAATTTCATTTTTTTGGGTAAAAAATCATGCAATCCTAAAAAATTTAATGATTTTTTTAAGTTCAAGAAGAATCTTCTTTAGAATAATTAGAAATTAATTCATGTCACTGTTCATTTTGATTGAAAATTAAATTGCATTTAACATTTGAAGATCCGAACATTTCAAATAATAGAAAATTTCTTTATATGATTCTGATTTCATAGTCACATAGAATTTGAAACTGTTCATTTTAATTGAGTTTGACCAAAAACTTTTAAAAATAGTATTAAAAAATTATACAAAAAGCAGATAGTGTAATCAACTCATTATTGTATGAGTATAATTTATCCAGATTTTAATTATTTATTTTGTGATTTTATAGTATGATTAATAAAATGCATTTAAAGTTTGAAAATTTGAGTATTGAAAAATGAATACTTTTTCTAGACGATTTGATATTTTTTAAATAGATTCTTAGCTTTTTATTAAAGAATTATAATTAAGATTTATTTACAAAATTTTAAATTATTTTAAATCATCATAGTAAAAAAAACATTCCTCTTTGATCAAAGCTTTTTAGTAGAATAGCATACTAAATTTTAATAAAACCTACTTTTTATAACCGATTTAGAAAATACAAAATATCCTAACTATTTCTATATTCGATTTCCGATCCCTAATTCATGTATTTAAAAACTTAAAATTTCCCTAATGGAATAGCATTCAAAAATTTTCAATCTCATTTTAAGCTTTAATTTAGAGAATATTTCTTCTTAAAATTTTTCGAATTGTTTATTTGATTAATTAAAAAAATAATCAATTTTGTTTTATATTTTTAATTTTAAAAGATTAAAATATTTATTTAATTTTTATTAAAATAAGAGGTTTTATTTAGCTAAATATTTTTAAAAAAATTGGTTACCATCGATTAAAAATACAAGTTTATTTTCCATACACTTATATCATGTGCAAACAAAATGATAAAATTTATTGAAAATTTCTTATTAATAGTAAAACAAGAGGAATTTTAGTTGTCCGATATTGAATAAGATCAATCTAATATTATTAGGTTTAGTTTATTTACAAAACTATTTTAATCGTTTGCAAAATCTTAATAAATTTTGCAGTTTTAAGAAGGCAAACTCTGATGCTAATCAATTTTATGGTTATTCAAATAAAACATATGTTTAATTGAGGCATTTTTTAATACTATTAGAAAACTTGTTGCTTTCTTTGCTTCATAAAAAATACCAATGCGTGAAAAATTTATTTATTATTGTACAAGAAAAATTTAATTTTTAATTATGTTTAATGATTTTAATTCTAAATGAAGTTTAAATTCTAAAAAATGAACTAATTTTAGCTTTTGTTTTCAAATAAGAGAAACAAACTGGCTGGAAGCAATAAATATCATAATCTTATATTTTTAATCATCAGACAGATTTCTCATAAACAAAACTTTCCAAGTATTTCTAACGTTCTTTTGATTACTAAAAAGCATAAAATTTTTCAAATTAAAATTAAAAAACAATTTAATCATAATTATTTTTTGATTAACAATCAAATTTTTTCCTCGTTTTTCAATTTAATTTAAAACAATTTGTTTTTTTTTTCAAACAGGAGTTTTTGCAAAGGCAGCCTAATGCAACTAATCTAGGTTCAAGTTAAAAGAAAAGAAACGCTTCGCTTTTTATTTTTGAACATCATTAATAATTTTAAAAAAAAAGATTAAATAGAAGCTTATCTATTATGTTGATATTGGGTACGGTAAAGCAATAGTTCATTCTTGCTTTTTGCTGTTAATTTTTCAATTTTAAATAAAGATAATAAATAAGCTTTCAAATTTTTTCATAAATTAAAAAGGTTGTGTTACTAGTAAATTTTTGTTAGCTTTAATTTTTAAAATATAATAAAAAAGTTAATTTTTTTCCATTATCTATGATTTTAATTTCTTTTAAGAAGAAACAGTTATCAAGTTTTCTTCAGCTAATAAGGTCAGAATATCAAATTTCAATTTTTTTTTAAAATGTCTAAATTTAATACTATCTGTAATGCTCATTATATCCGAATAAAAGACTTTTGAACGATATTTTCTAGTTTGTGGTAATCAATTTATAGCATTAATAGTTAATATTCGTTTATTTAAAAAATTAAATAGTAATTTTCTAGGAGAAAATAGATCGAATGTAAAAAAAATTTTTAAGAAAATATCTGTAAATAAATTTTCTGATAGATAAAAATATAATTCTAAAGAAGCGATTATTTTTAATCTTTACAAATAGACCAAAATCTTTAACCATTGATTTTGTTGCTGTCTTTAATTTTTTTTGTTTATAACAACTTTATTCCTGTTTATTATTATCAGTGCTTTGAATGATTAAAAAAAAAGAATAAATTGCATTGTCTTAATAAAGATTATTTTGGATCTTAAATTGAAAAATAAACTTAATTGGGAATAAAACAATTTTAGAAATTTCATATAATTTAAATTAAATATCGATTTTTTTCACTGTTTAAGATTAATTTTTTCTTTTTTGAGATATTTTTGTTTGATGTTAAAGAAATTATTCAAAAATTTAGCAACTGTCTATCTATGCAATAAAAAATCTAACCTAATAATCTTTTTTTCGAAAATCATTTTAAGATTTTTGACTCGGAAGCCTTCATTCGTAGTTAATTAAATAAAAATATATATTCATTGAATTTGATTTTTAATTTAGCATGTAAATTTTGCAATAATTTGCAAAAAAATTAATTTATTAGTTCACATGTAACCTTGCCTAAGGGATCTGACTTATTTGATAAAATCGATTATTTGCTATTTATCTTCGAGTGAAAATTAGTTGTAATCAGTTCTAAAATAATTCTTTAATAGAAACTTTTACTCTTAAACTGAACACATACGGTTATCCATTTTAGAATTTTGATTATTTTTATTTGCTAAAAAAATCAAGGAAATTAAATGCTTTCTAGCTATATTGTGTTTATTTATCGACTTAATTTATTTCAAATTACTCGAATTACTCTAAAAATCATCTTTTGAAAAGTAGATATTGTTAAATAAGATTAAAAATCATTAGGATCGATTAAACTAAGCAATTTATTCTAGCTCAAATTTATATGATTTTTGCTAAAAGAGAGAAATATCAAAGTAAATTAACAGAAAATAAAAAATTCTAATTAATACTTCTTTAATTACACATGCAAATTTTGCATCTAAAAGCGAAATAAATTTTAGTTTTTTATTAAACTAAATATGATTAAAGATTTAATTCATATGAGTAAACATTAATTTTAATTTGTAGCTCTGCGACTTATTAACATTTAATTTTTAGAATTCACAAAATGTCAATTCATCATATTTTTTTTCGACTCAGCAAAGATTTTCTAATAAAATACTTGAATTCTTACTTTATTTTTTCAATACATTCTAGAGAAAATAGGAATTTATTTACAGATTAAAGTTTAGATACAATAAAACTTTAAAGTTTAATTGAAATATAATTGACAAACGTGAAATTAAAAAAAAAAACTTAACTATTAAAATATTTCGAAGAATTAAGAAAAAATCCACAAAGGCTTTCAAGACTTTTTTTTCACTAGAGATAAGTTCCAAAGTAACAATTTTTTTTTCCGTTTTGTATTTCAGGGAATTAAAAAAATCTTGGGAAATCAAATTTTCAAGCCATTTGCTGTATAGCACTAATAGAACAAATATTTTTTCTCATTTAAAGCCAAAAAGTAATTTTTTTCTAAACAAAAAAGGCCAATTATTAATTTAAATTCAATGAGTTCTAATTTGAATAAGTCGATTTTTATTAATGCAACACCTTTTAGCTGATCCTTAAGTCAAAATTTAGATTATTGCGAAACATGTATTTAGAGAACCTGGATTTGTTTAAGTATTTTACAAAATAATGGTGAATATTGCTTAAAACAATCTATCAAATTTTTGATTTAATAAATGCAAACATTAAATCATTCACGATTTGCGATTGTGATTTTTATACTTTTGAAAGTTTTAAATTAATTTATATTGTCATCTTTTGATTGTAAAAGGAAAATTCAAGGCTAAATATTAATTTACTTACAATATTTTTATAAGACTCAAATATGTCAATATGAAATTTTTTTAATAAATTACAATTTAAAAAAAGGTAAAATGACATAAATTTAACATGATATAATACCAAAATTTATTGATTTTATTTTAATTCCTTCAAAATTACTAAGTTTTTAAGGAGATCTTTAATATTATTATTTCAATTGTTGTCTAGTAAACTTGATTCAATTTTATATTGTCATTTAAAAATTTTTCTAGAATCGCTAAAAATAAAATGATACATTCGTCACAAGCAAGCAATGTGAGAACAAATTATCACAAGCCTCATTCTTCGACGTATTCAAGAAGACCAACTGTTATCTCTGTTAATAGATCCAATCAAGGAGTAAGAGGAAATTCGATTAATTCATCACTGGTGGATGGAAATGCTCTATTTGATGATCATAGTCGATCAGCTAAAAATGGAGAAAAAAAATCCTGTTTTAGTTATGTAGGGCTTAAACGTCAACTAACAAACTCAATTTTGAATGCTTTGAGAAACATTAACCAGAATGAAGGTAAGATAATTTTTGTTTATAAAAATTCAAGTCTTGAATCTGGCCATTTTTATACATCTTTAAAATTTAATCTAATTTTTTTAAACTGAAGCTATTAAAATTATAAATTTATTTCATTCAAGGTTAATAGAAACGAATATACAAAAGTGTTTAATTAGCAGAAAAAAATTTATTTAAATGAAAAATTCATGATAAATTAATCAGGTAGCTTTTTTGCTTTAGAAACTATATAAAAAAAGCTATTTTTGTCTTCCATTATTTTTCTTACACAACAAAAACATATTTTAAAACTGCGAACCTTGAATCCTCAAGAAAAAAAGAATTTAATTATTTAAATATTTAAATATTGATTCTTAATTTCTTAAAACTGTTTGTCAAATGATGCAAAATCAAATCAGCATATTTCCAATATCCGAGTAATTCTCTTAACCCTTGATTTATTTTCCTAAATATTTATGCCAAATTTTCCCAACATATTTGTTCCTTTATTATCTTATTGCTTAAATTTTTGAACAACTAAATATATCATTATTTTAAAAATTATCGTTTTTATCTTTCTAAAATTATTTATTTTTTATAGTTTTCTAAAAATTTGAAACAAAAACATAAAAACTGCAAATACTAATGGGTTTACTATAGCCAAAAAAAAATTTAACTCAATATTTTATTTCATTATTTAAGCTATTATTTCAATTTAAATTTATTTTATTTTATAATCATTTTTAAATATAAGTAATTATGTAAAAAAAATTATAGTTTATTTCAATTAAAGAGATCATTCAGTCAAAAATACGATAAGTTTCTCAAGTTGTCATTTTTCAAAACATTTGCTCAGATTTTTATTAAGAAAAGAAATAAGAAAGACTATTTTAAAAATGTGTTAAATAAAAACCTCAAAGAAAAAATCCAAAAAAATTATA
This sequence comes from Brachionus sp. 'Tiscar', assembly GCA_006352455.1. Classification (NCBI taxonomy): domain Eukaryota; kingdom Metazoa; phylum Rotifera; class Eurotatoria; order Ploima; family Brachionidae; genus Brachionus; species Brachionus sp. 'Tiscar'. The sequence continues at coordinate 19,137 of VANL01000356.1, read as the reverse complement.
AATTTCAACTTTAAGTATTTATTCAATATTAAAATACTTTTAAGTCAATCGTTATCTGTAAATTTCAGAAAATAATAAAAAGCAAATTTTCTTGTCAGATAGTTAAAGATCATTATCGAATACAAATATTTGATATTGAAGCTAGTTTAAATCCTTGACTTAATCAATTTCGCGTTTTTGAATTGTAAATAGGTAGTCTTTGGAGAAAAGAAAACACATTCCATTTGTTTTACTAAAATGGAATTTTTTTTATAAAGATCATTTTAATTTATGAATTGTTTGATTCAATTTAGCCAAAACAAAATTTATAAAATTAATTTAAAAATCAAATCAGCTCCCTAATTTAGCTTTTATTATTATTTTTATTTCTATTAAAAATCAAATCTAATTTATTACAACTGTTTCATTCAGCTTTTTTGTGATTTTGCTCTTAATATTATTTGATTGCTGCAATAAACTTGTGATTGGCAAAATAAAGAGCCAATTTTAAAAGGTTTCTAATTAGAATTAAGACAAAATATTTAGTAATGAAGTTCCTGTTTAGATTTAACTGGAAACTTAAAAGTGTTTGCTTTGTCAAATCATCTAGTGTCATTAAGACATTTTCCTTTATTAAAAAGAAAATCAAAACTAATTCTAATCTTAAGTTCTTTATTCATTAGCTAAGAACTTTTTTATTTATTCAAAAATCTATTGAATTTATATTAAAAGCATGCTAAACCTATACTAGTACTTGATTTAATACAATTCATTTTTTTTGCATGATGATCTTGAGATTTGTCTTATAAAAACATAGGAGAATTATTAACAAGAAGTTTTTTTCTTAACCTAAAGACATTTCCTTCTCTAAAGCTTGAAAATTTTCCTTTTTTATTTGTTACCATGATCAAATGTGCTTTCAATTAAAACCAAAATAAGCAAAAAGTTGAAAAATTATTGCAAATTTTGTTATTAGAGCAAACAAAAACTGATCATTATATGTGTGTTACTGATGCAATGATTTATCTAAAGATTTGATCAAAAGTAGTATATCTTTGATGAAATCAGGTCTAATTTGTAACACAAATTCGATCGAATTAGCTCAATATTTATCTATATATATTATTTTAAATATTTTTTTTTTCTATTTTGTTTTTTTTAAATGGCGAATGAAGTCTAATTAACTTAGATTAAATGCTCTTTGAAACATTGTTTATGAATAAAAAAGAATGGCAAAACTCTTGGATCAATTGAAGTCGATATTTGCAATGAATGGTAATTAAAAAAATTAATTTTTTCCATTTAACTTATTGGATTTTTTTTACGATTGTTGATTAATTATAAATTAAATTTAATTAAAAAATTTATTCGAAGAAGAGTCGAAAAGTCGATTTTAAAAATAAAAAAGAATACTAGACTTTATTAATTTGATTATCAGAATTTTCTAAAACTTAATTATAAAAAAAAATTAATCAAAAGAAATATTCTGAGAAATTGATCGTATCAGTTAAATTTAATTTTGAAATGGGCACCGCATTAACTACTATTAATTCAAATATCGTTTCACAGAAAGGTATATTTTGGGTTTATTTATAAATTCTAATTGATTGATTTTGAGCTTGATCTGGAAGTGAATGCACGAATCCCTTACTTTTTGCATGCTTTTCGATGTAATACCTAATAAGGTCATGTGAGTAATTAGCATTAATCTTAACTAGATATTAAGTTCTGTATATTTTTTTAACAATTACTATTTTTAGTACATTAAAACAGTTAATCATGGCTTGGTAGTAGTTTTTTAATCAAAACCAATTTAGTTTATCAGTTCTTTTTTTTAACCTTTAGTACAAGGCAAGACTAGAAAAATTTTAAGCTAAATTAAAAAAAAAAATTTTTTTTAAACTTAAACCAAAATAAAATAAATTCATTGAATAATCAATTTTAAAATAAAAATTAATTTAACTTGAATTAAATGTTTGATATTTTAAATTTTTATTAAACGCAATAAAAAGAATTAAATAAATCGCATTAAACGATATTGTAAACATTCTACCACTAATCTTGTGTTATTAGAATAAACTATTATGTTTTAAAAAATTTTGCTAGCATACTTTAAAAAAAAAAGGCATCTTTTTAGAATTTTTTTTCTTCAAGGTCAATAAATATCAAACAAAGAATTTATTGATTTTATGTTCGAAATTTGATTTTTTTTCATAATTGTCAATCTTGAATTTTACAAAGATCATTGATTTTTTTAAAATAAGAGGGTATTTGAAAATGATGCCAAATGTTTTTAACTTAATTAGGAAAAGAATGACGTTAATGTCTGTAGGGTTGCAAGTGCATTAAGCAAATTTAGACAGTAAAAATTTTAGTGCATTTGGTTCCTGGTAAATTTGAAAGCTTTCAGAAATAGTGAAGCAACGGTAATTTAACTTAAATCATCAAGAGATATTTTCAATATTAGCTAAAATAATATGCGAATAGGATTCGAATTGAACTAATTTTTTTCAAATTTAATTTGTTCAAATTCCCATAGTTAATTTTTAAAAATACTTTGATTTAATAAGCAATCATTTTTTTTTCTAATTTGAAATTTGCTAAAGGGAAAAACAATCTTAATTTTTTTCTGTATATGGCTTTTAAAAAGAATAGACTAAAAAATTATGATTGTCATTTTGCATATAGCATCAAGATATTTACGCAAACGGTTTTAAGCAAAATTAATCTTTTAAAAAAATAGCTTTAGTTGATAAAAAAACTAACACTTGACACCCAAAATTAGTTTTTTTGTAACTAAAGAAATTTTATATCTGTAAACAATTGTGAGAAAAGTAGAAATCACGTCGGTTCCCGAATCAAATTTCTTTTGAATATATCCTTCTAATCAGCTAAATGGATTAAAAAATCTCATTATTATCAGTATTAGAGAATTAAACCAAAAATTTATAAGCAAAATACATGCTAATTTTATCTTTTTTTTTATGATACCAAAATTCTTTAAATATTCGATTTTCTATGAACCTGTATAATCAAGAACTATTTTAAATGCTGTTTTTTTTTTACGAAATACTAGAATTTATGCTACTGCTTCAGCTGCCAAAATAATCTTTTTATGGTTAAAATAGAAAAAAAGTTGATTAAGTCAAACGGATTTTATCTAAAACCGTATAATTAATCTATTTGTTTAAGTTAAATTTAAAAAATGAATCTAGATGCTTAGACATAATTTTGGTATTAAATAAAAAGGAAATTTCATTCTTTGTGGTTTTTTGGATTAGGTTTTGTCTTTAATAATAAATCACGAACTAAATTTTTTTTTCTACATTTGATTCCAATTAAATACAAATATTTATCCTAATGGAATTAAATGCGCAGTTAAATTTTTAAATTAAAGCTATAGCAATTTAATCTATTAATTTTGCTTTTGAATTTCAAGGCTAACAAAATTGAAAAATAAAATTCATTTAAAAAAAAAAAAACATTTTTTTATCAAAAAATTTTTGATGAAAAACTGAACCATCAATTTCTGGTTAATTTTATTATTTTATTTTTATTTTTTGAATTCATTATTTATTTTGTTCGTAGAACTAAAATTACAACATATTGGCAAGAGCAAACTTAAAATAATTAAATTTAAAAATGGAATCATCAAGTACTTCAAAAAAAGGTTTGTTTAAGTGTGGTTTCTTAATTAAATTTTATAAGAATTCGAATGCTTTAGCGTCTCCTTTAATAAAAATGCAGAAAATTAAAATTTTTAATTTAAATTTCAAGTTAAAAATTTATTTTAAATGTACCAAAGAGCTTACGACTTTGTCTATAGACTTAAATCAAGTATTTATCTTTTTTAAACTTGTCATCTCTCTAATAAAAATTAACATTAAAGCTAAATTTTCTGGTATTATTTTGATAAATCCAGTAAATTTTAATTTATCACTTAAAAGATAGCTTTATCTGGAAGAGAATAAATCTTTTTTTTTAAATTTATTAATTCAATTAATTATCCAAGATACGAGAAAATTTTTTGAGGTTAAAAACAGAATTATTTTAGAAACAAAAAAATAACTGATTTCTTAAAATTTATAAATAATAATATCCATTTCTATTTTATTTTTTTTTTAAGTCCAAATTAAAAGAAAGAAATATTTCAATTATCCGGAATCTTATTATTAAAATTAATTAAGAATGTTATAATTTAAGTCTATTCAACAATTATCTAATTTTTAATCTGATTTATAATTTCCGCAAATTTAGGGTTTTATCGATTTTTGGACACTCTATGGAAGAGTAAATTTTAATTCAGCATTATGATTAATAGTACTAAATTTTTAATCTACCTATCGGAAGAATATTGTCTTACTACTATTTCTTTTAATTTATTTTTTTTTATAATAAAATTATCTAAATATCTTATTCTATTTTATTCAATATTTTAAAAATTCAGTTTTTAAACACAAAAATATTGATTTTTTTTATCATCAATATTTCTTCAGTGGATCGAGTCTAAGGAAATATTTTATTTTATCTGTTTGAAATTAATTTATTAGTTAAACTCGAGTATTATATAAATACGCTGTTTAGTTTTCAAATTTAATCAATCATTTCAAAATTTATAATAAAATAATTATACAAGATTTTATGGAAAAAATCTCCATTTAGAGTTTATTTTTAATTTCAGAGAATTCGCTTAGTTTTACTGAGATTTTTTTCTTAAATCGTGATTAATCACGTTATGATTATTTTTAGAAATATAATTTATCTATGAGGCAATGAAGAGAACTTTTTTTTTGAATAGCATCATGCTAAGGTCTATAATTATTTGGATCAGAAAAATAATTTTGTGAAGCTTTTACAAGCTCTGTCATTTAGATAAAATAATTATTACGATTGAAGGAAAAAAGTTACTGAATTATTTTTGTTTATTGATTCTTGTTAATATCCTTTTCCTGTGATTAGATTAGATTTCTCATAAATCATAGAATTAACAGAATAAAATGAAAATTTGGCGTAGTTGAAACGCTCAAATAAAATTTGTTAAAGCGTAATAAGATACTAATATCAACCAAATAAAAATTTATATCTATTTTGTAAAAGAATCTTGGAAATTAAAATTCCAATTTGTATTTGTTACAATAAAGTATTTATAAAAATTAACTGTTTTATTGAAAACAATCGAAAAACGAATCTCTCAATAATTATTTATATTGAATAATTTCTCATTTCCTAAAATAGTTTATTAAATTAGAAGCTATTGACTAAATCATAATTTTTCTCTAATAAAAAAATAATCTAATTTTTTGATACTCATTCAAAATAAAACTTTTCAGCGTTCAAAAATTTAGAGTGATTTTCTATTTATTTTAAAAGCTCTCTATTAGATTATGTAGTAATTAGTATTTTGAGAGTTAACAATCCAACACTGAATCATAATTGACTTAATATTAAAATTAAATAAAACTTCATATCTGAAAATTAAATTTAATTTAACTGAAACCCAAATTTGTTTGATAAAAAGCAGGATTTCGCATGTATGCCGAGTTAAATTAGTAATTTTTTATACGAATGCCAGAAATGATGAGAAATTTCTTCTCTCGCAAACTAACACATCAGATTTTTTATTATCATCCCAGCATTTTTAAATCATTTATCAGAATCAGTATGCTATCGATGAAAAGAAATCAATTTGGCTTATCAAGAATGAAACTTTAAGTTTGCAAATGATATAAAAAAGAGCTTTGTCGAATTAAATTATATAATCGATAATAAATCTTACATTTTATAATTTTGATATGGAAATATTTTGCATTCCGAAATTAAGCATTAAAATAGTTTGAGGTACATAGGAAGCATTTAGCGTTCATTTAGCTTTCAATCAAATGTATCCTTTTACCAAAAAATAATTCTTTAAGTTAAATGTTGGCATAAATTTCATTATATTTTATTTTTACAAGTTAGTAAATGATTATTTTGAAAGGAACAACAACTTAACATAACAATTTCATTACAAAAATGTCGATGTTTTGCAGAATTCTTTCTAAACAAAATTAAGCAATAAAAATCAATTTTTTAAACTGCTACCCTTTAAATAACTTTCAGTAGATTTTGTTTGCAATTTGAAAATGTACAAAAATTCTTTACTTCATTTTTTATTTCAGTATGAATACGTCTGAAAATATAACAAAAAATTTTCATTAATCTCTTTTTTATTGCAATAGCTTATTGATTTTTTTTATTGATTAAAATACAAATATTTTTAGAAAAAAAATTTATTAGCTAATTTATAAAAAATTAAATTTTTGTTAGTTTTTAAGTGATATTCTTTCTTATTCGGCTTAATTAAATTTTAATGAGTTTCATTTTTTGAGCAATAGGTATCAAGTTAATTTAAAAATTCATCCTTTGATTTTTTTTAAGTTTAAAAAGATAAATTGTTTAAAAATAATTATAAAATTATTCAAAGCTAATAAGAATTTTTCAATAAAGGAAGCTTTTATTAGTTGGTTTACTTGTTAGAATAAAATTAATGAAACAATATTTTCAATTAATTCTCCTATAGACACCATCAATCATAAGCTCTGCTTTGAGTTGCTTTACGATTTTGCTGAAAATTATTTATACAAAATCGATAGAGCTTCAACATTATTAATAATACTGGATCAAATTCACAAAACTGTTTTCTAGTTGATTGAGCCAATTTTTCTGATAAATTATTTAGTTTAATCCTTGTGAAATAATCTGAATCTGCAAATACTAAATAATAGTGCTGAAAGGCTCCTAGTTGTTTTTATATATAATGTAAGAGTACATAGAAATTTCCGATACGATTTATTTGAAAAAAAAACTCTGGCATTTTAAAATTCAATTACACCTTTTTAGTAAATTATTCCTCATTATTTTCGGCAAACATCAAAATGCATATATCTGAAATTCGATAGCTAAAGAACAAGTTTTAGAGTAAAATTTGCCAAGAGCATCTGTTTACAAAAATAAATTTTTTAGCCCAATTTAGAATCAAATCAGCTCGTTTTTTTTTAATGTTGGCATAAATAAACTGTCTAATATTTACAATAAAGAAAGGAAAAGCCGGCTTTTTAATAATTTTTAATTCCTCAAGCAAACATTTTTAGTGATGTTTTAATTCCTATTTAGAAATAAAAAAGAACGATGAAAAACTTGTAACATATTTCCATTTTCTTGTTGATGAATTAGTTTTTCAGTTTAAAATTTGATTAATCTAGTGCAATAGATTTTTTTTAAGTAATAAGTGACCTATTCTTGTAATGGACGAAGACGACGATGTGTTAGGATATTATAACTATGGTGAGTTGAAAGCACTTGTTTCTTAATAATTCTGTCATGTGACACAATCCATCTTAAGTTGAAAAATTGATTGAATTCTTAATAGGAAATGAATATTTTCTTTTAATCGCCTTTAACACGAATTTTATTGAAAGTTATTATTTTCATTAAATTAATTTATTTAAGAGAGAGAGAGAGAGATGACGTCAAGGATAGTTTCCTGAAAGTTTAAAAAAAAAATTTTCTTTAGATTTTTTGAATTTATTTTTTTTTTATCTTATTTAAAATTTTAGCAATATTTTTAATTTGTCGTAGCAAGTAAAAATTAACAGTTCTTTGAAAGAGATAAAAAATAGAATTAAATCAATATAGATTAGATTTTTCTAATATTAATAGAATTTAAGGAATTCACTCATTTAGCTAATAGCCAAATAAAGTAAATTTTAAAACAAGTAATTTAATTATGATTTCAAAATTTAATGATATTAAGAATTTTAATTAAAAAAAATATAAACATCCTTTATTAATCAAAGTTTATAATTAAAAAAAAAAATTTATCATAAAAGTTTTCCCTAAGGATAAAGCAAGTGATCCGAGTGGCCAAAAATATGGGCCATAATAATTTTTAGCATTAATTACAAATACAAATTAGATTTTGGCGTGCATGTGAAATTACTTTCAGAGAAATTGTTCAAAGTAAAAAAAAATAATTAAAAGCTGATAATTGCTTTAAATTCATGGAAAAGCTTTTTTGTCATTAATTTTGGCTTCTTCAAATAGAACAGAAAAAACTATTATAACTCATCTCAGTTTTTTTATTGATGCCATTATAATCAATTATTTATATTCAGTAAGCAGCAATTCAGTAACGCAGAAAAATAGATTTCTGCTCTTGATAAGAAATCATTGTGAATTTAATAATTAAACGACAAATTTCAAATATTGACTAAAATTCTTTAATTTAATGCCATCCATAATTTGCTCAATCTAATAAATAGAGTTAATACTTCCTACTTAAAAACTCATTTTTAAATCAAATTAAAATATAATGTTCCGGAGAGGTAAATATAATTCACTTAATGAAAATAGACTTTCTTTCTTTTATTTAGACTTTTTTTTCTCATGAAAAATAAAGAATCTCATTTTTGAGTTTTATTTTTTCAAACGGAAGTTTGAATTGCTTCTTATCTAGGATTTAAATTATGAATTTTTCATTTTTAAGTTAAGAAAAAATTCTAATTACTTCGCTTTAAATCCATGATGATTAGTTCCAAAAGAAATGGAAATAATTCAGCAAGCAATAGCAGATTACCTAAAAATGGCGCTATTTTTCGAAAAATTAGAATGAGACGTATAACAAAAAAATTTTTGATATTTTTGTGCTATGAATTCAATGCACCCATATTAATTTTTATTTTAAAATAATGAAAATTCTAATTATTTTTTTAAAAAAGAAAATGAGTATGAGGAAAGTTCACAGACCATTTTGCGCTACAAGCCTAGACCAATAGAAGAACTAGTCAGAGAGACTCGTTTTACCAGAAAAGAAATTCAATACATGTATCGCGGATTTAAGCAAGAATGTCCTAGTGGAATAGTTACAGAACAAATGTTTAAAGAAATATATTCACATTTTTTTCCCCAAGGCGGTGAGTTTAAGACGTGAAAATTTCTTATTTTCAATAATTTTTTAATAGAATGTTCGAACTATGCTCGATTAATTTTTGCCACCTTGGATCAAAACTCAGATGGTACGGTTAATTTTGAAGATTTTCTCGTCGGCCTCTCTATATTATCACGAGGAACAATAGACGAAAAATTAAGATGGATATTCAGCTTGTACGATATTAACAAAGATGGTAAAGTAACAAAAGAAGAATTACAACTTGTAATAACCTCAATTTATGAATTGATGGGAAAATTTACTAAACCACCAATGGATGAGACTGCACCCAAACAGCATGCTGAAGTTGTTTTTAAAGTAATTGTTTCTATTGTAAAGTTTAAAAAAAATTGTTAATAAAAAATTTTTTATTTAAAAGAAATTTAATTCAAAGCAAGATGGTGTTATTACTATTGAAGATTTTATGCAGACCTGTTACAATGTAATTATTAGTTTAAAATCATTTAAATTTTTTAAATTAAATTTTTTTCAACATATAGGATGAATCAATTTTAAATTCGATGTCAATGCTAGATACTGTCTTTTAAAATACCGTCAATTTCTAACAATAAAATCAAAGCAAAAATGTACTCGAAAATCCTACTATGAAAAATCCAAATAGTTATTATGTTGATATCTTTTGAATTTTTTTGTTTTGTTTTATCCTACCATTGTAAATTTTAAAAATTTGTTCAATAAAATTTTATTACATTAAGGTAGAAAAAAATTTTTATTTTAAAATTTTTTATTTACTAAGATATGAAAGTATTAAAAGCTAACAGACTGTGTTAATTGCGCAAAATTTTCATTGCTCAAAATTTCATGTTATTCAAATAATTTCAAATTTTGAGTGTTTCATCAATGTAACATTCATCTTTCTCCAATTAAAGTAAAAATTAATAAAAAAAAACATCATCTAATTTTACTTATTTTAAGTTGTTTTCTTCAAGACTTACTTTAATTTCATCTTTTAAAGAATTTCCTAGTCATGCAATTATGCAGTTAGATGAAAAATTATATAAATAATTAAAATAAATAAATTTTTCTTTTAAATTAATAATTTATTCAAATTTTTAATAATTTAATAGGGTCTGTAGTCAGATGAGTAAGGTCTTTTGTCATAGGTTTTCGATGCATAATCATATTTATAAGGGATATACTCGTATGTTAAACCGTAGCTATAAGGTTTGTAATCGTAACCATGATACGGATTGTAATCATGATATTTAGGCATGTAATCTTCTCTCATAAATTTATAGTCGGGATAAAATGTTCTATAATAAACGTCTAAAATTGATCTTGAGTGAAGCAGTTTTGCATCACTTGGACTGTTTGTTTCTTCACTAATTGATTGCAAAATCAAGTTGAAAACAACTAAAAATATTAATTTAAAATTCATAGTTTTTGAAAATTTTAGATATGTCTTGCTCGCATTAGAAAAAATTTAATTATTTATAATTGCTCCTAAGGTCATTTAATTGACTTAAAATTTGTCATTCTAAACTTTTTCTAAAAAGAAAAATTAGTTCAAATGAGATATTTATTTAAAAAATATCTTAATTATGTATAAGTGTCTTAAATTCAGTGAAACATTTTTTTAAAAATATTTATTTATTAAATCCAGTTTAGATTTTTTGGAATTTAAATTTTCAATTTTTTTTTCTAGGCTTAAGATTAACTTAGTTTTGCTCGTTAATTTTTTTTTTCAATTAAATGCATTTCATTCTACTGAATTTAAAATTTCATTCAAACAAATTCAAAAAATAAAAATTTCTGCCGATAAATATATTTTTGGATTCTTAAAAAACACAATATGAGCAAAGCAAATCCACCTGAGTTGAAAAAGTATTTATTTAAAAAGATAAATTTTAAATATTTCAAATAAATGGATTTTTTTATTTAAGATTTATGGACAAGAAGGTTTCATGTAATTATGAAATTTTGTTTTAACTTTGTAAAACTCTTTATTTTTTATTTTTAGTGAAGATCAATGGTAATAGACTAGTCACCGGAACACTCCGAGGTTACGATCCGTTTATGAATCTTGTAATTGATGAAGCTACCGAGCATGTTAGAGGCAGCAATGTCATGAATCCAATTGGTATGGTAGTCGTTAGAGGTAATAGCGTTATAATGATTGAAGCTCTTGAACGACTTTAATTTTGTATAACTTTTCTACATTTGATTGTTAAAAGATCATTATTGTTATGAAATAAAAGTTTTTGAACCATTTATTTGGCAAAAAAAAATTACTTATTCATTTTGAAAAAGAAAATTCAGTTTTTGAAAATCAATAAATCTATAAAGCAATTAAATTAAAAAATCAAATTGCTTGAAAATAATTCAGAATTTTTTTAAAATTTCTTTTAGTTTTTTAAATAGCATAAATAATAAAAATAACAAGAATGATTAATTTGAAAGAAAGCTACGTTTATTTGGCAAAAGTCACCAAGTTATTTTTTTAAAACTTATTAGCTTCTTGTGAAGCATAGAAGGCGCTCATCTCTTTTCTTAGGACCTTTTTGAGTGAAGGCTCCGATCTGACACAGAGGTGACTGCATCGACTTATTTATTAATATTATTATTATCTATATACCCAGTCGAAACAGGTACCCTCATTGTTTTGAATGAAAGGGGTTTAAAACATACACTCCGTACTACAGAGACATTCGCAATATTTTATCTCATCTAATGGGGATCAAACCTTCGACCCTCTGCTTGAACGACTAACACGCAAACCTCTCAGCTATACGGGCTTATAGTGGCCAAAAATAATTGTCCTAATATTCATTTAAAAAAAAAATTATCAACCAATATTGATAGACCCTCCTCGTAAACCAGCATAAATCTTTTACCAAATTTATATATCATTATGTAGAGAAATATTTTTATTATAATGTTGAGCCATTATCCGTCTAGTTTTTAAGAATATTGATAAAAAAATTACTATTTTCTAAAATCTTATTAACTTAGTTGTGAACCATTTTCATATAAAAAAATTCAAACCTAACAATAAATTCAAATTCGAATTTTACCATTTACCATGAGCGAAATGCAGCAAATTTTAAGGAAAAATTAATGGATTTTTCAATAAGATGGTGCTTAACCTCATCCCAGCGATTCTTTTCACCTTGAAAAGAAAATCTTCTTGAAAGACCGACGAGTTTGGTTAAATTTTTGTGCTAAAATAGCGTTAACTAGTAACCGAAAAATTAAAGGTTAGCTTTTAATAAAAATTTGATTTTTGTTTTTATTTTTAAAGTTTTTAGTTTAATTGTTTAACGAGAATATTCATTAAAATGCAGAACATTTCATTTATTCATAAAATTTAAAGAAAATTTCATCTATCTTTCATTTCTTTAAATTTAAATATATATTTATCTATTTTGGAAACTAAGACACAAAAATATTTGGAAAAAAGTTTTATGACCTTTTGATATTATTTTGAATCTTGCTCAATATTTTTATTAATATTTTCTGTCTCTTAATTTACAAAATATTAGTCAGATATTTAAATACAAACAAATGAATGATTGATGAAGTTTTATAAAAATTTTTTAATTTGAAAATATTCCACATTTTGTTAAATCTTCTTGTATATCTAGAGAAAAATAAATAAATAAAACTTGTTATTATGATTTATAATTTTTTTAATTTTTAATTCATCAGTAAAAAATCAAAATAGAAACTATCATTTGATGTATATGCATCAAATTCTAGCAAGAAAATGCTGTGAAATAATTTTCATTCAAATAATCAAAAAAACAAGGCCTTCGAATTCATCAAATCTAAATCCATATGCTTGCTATTTTTTAAAGGAAGCAGTTTCAAATGTGAGATTTTTTTTTTAATTTTTAAAAATCAAAGAGATATATGGTGGTGGTTAATGAGGATACCCTAGGTTTGGGTCATTAATAATTGCATAGTTTCTATAAAATTATTAATTTGAGAAATTAGAAAAAAATAACTGTCAATCCTTAATTTTTTTAAATGAATTTTAGGACAATTATTTTTTATCACCCGTAATTTTATGTATCTAATTTTTTCCTTTTAAGTCCTAAAAAATTTTAAATGATTTCAAGTTAAAAAAAGTTAATTAATAAATCTAGATAATATACAATTTATTAATGCCGAATATCTATTTTTTAAAAATTGAAAAATTTCTGATCAAAAAGTTTGAATATAATTTTAGGAAACAAGTTAAAATTTCGAGGAATATAAATATTTTATAAACTTAAAAAATTTTGGTTTGGAATTACAAACATAAATCTATAAATAAACTTAATAAAAGCTGAAAAAAAATAATTTTCACAGTAAATTTACGAATAGTAAGAAATTACAAGTAATTTAATTTATTTTTTATATTTTAGAAAATTTTGAATTGACAAAAAATAACTTATAATTTGATAATTGATTTTTCTTTCCACTTAAAATATCTCGTTACGTATTTATCTAATTTGAGTCAAATAACAGAAAAAATCAAGATATCATCTTTTTAGTTTATTATTGTATGCCTTAGAATTTTGGTTAATATCTAAACAAAATATAAAAAAAAAATTTTACTTTTGAAAAAAATATAAAATTCACACAAACTGATAAATTTTTGAACAATTTATCATTATTAGATACTGTTTTTTTTTAATAACAGACAACCATATTTAAGCACCATTAATCAAAAAATAATTAAAATTTTATTTTAATTATTTTTTTAATATAAATTGAGATAAATTGTTTTTTCTATTAATATCAATGTAAAAATACTTAAATTAAAGAAAAATTATCAAGCAGCTTTATTTTTTGTTCTCTTTTCAAGTATTCACCAAATGTATTTCAAGTATTATTCAAAGAAGTGAATATTCTAATTAAACAAAAACGAATATATCTCTTTTTAGCAGAGCTAGTGATTTTCCTATTAAATTTTCTAAAAAGCTTTTACGGGAAGCATCGCCGTCAATTTTCAAAGCGAATATGTATCAATTATTAACTAATTTTTCATTAATTTTAGCTTGATAACAAAAAGGAAATAATGAATTTCATGAATGAGAAATTTTTTTTTCTTAATTTTTTAATTAAAAATAATTTAAGACGAAATTCGGAACCATAATGGATTAATGATTTTTCCTCTATTTGAATCATAAACACATTAATCTGAAACTAAAGAAAAGTTTGTATGATAAATTATTTCTCCTATTTCAAAATATAAATTTTTTCTTTTAAATCTAATATTTAATTTAATCACTTTTTAAAATTTGTTATTTTAACATCAAACAAAAAAAAAATAAAATGAATCAATTTTTCTAACACGAAACAATCTTAATTCCGTTTTTAAAACGGGCATAAAATTGGCTGATTTAGCTGTTATCTTGTCATTTTCATTTCGTTCTGAAAGAAGTTATTTATTAATAATATAATTAAAAATTTCTTTTAACTATCAATTTATTTTTTATTTTCATAAATAAATGATTTGGTTATGCTTATACCCTAATATTGAAATAATGTCATTAATTCGACGCCTTATCTAGAAGATTAATTAAAATAAAGATAAAAAAAATTTATAAGATTCAATATCCGTTAAAAATCAAAAGTAACTGATTCAGCTTTTTTTTTAAATTTAATTATGATTATAATTTCTTTTTGTTGGGTTCAATTCTGATTCAATATATTTTTTAACTTCAAATCTTAAAAATAAAAATAATATACGAATAGATTTGATACATTAAATTTAGATTTAGTCTTTTTTTTAATTTAATTTTTCTCTTTGAGTATATTTTTAGAAATTTGTTGCTGAGAATCTGCGAATCGCCTATTTTTTTAAAATTTATTTAAAATCTTAAGGTGAACATTTTTGACAAGAGAACGATAATTACTTTTTAAAGTAGAAATATCATCATTTATGCTAGGAAATAAAAATTATTTTCTAAAAACTGTCATCAAATAAAAACTAAAAATTTTATCTGTCAAACACAAAAAAAAAAATGAATTTCACCGAAAGCGTAAGCATACTTGCAGTGGCCATGGTGACATGGTCATTGTTGCGGCTTAATATATTATTATTATTAATATATAAAATTAAATTTAAAATTTTTATTTTAAAATTTAGAATCTAATTAATAATTATGGTTTACGGCATTTTAGTTCAAAGTGTTCAAGTAACTTAAGTCCTAAATATAATTCAATTTATCATTTCATTTAAAAGGACGCTATAATTACCAAATTTGGTAAACAACTTTGGGAACAAATACAAGAGTTCTTGAATTTCGATGGAAATACCTTGCTTCAGAAAAAAATATATTCCGATGATTTGTTTTCTCAAATAATCGATGCTTTGATATTGTTTCGTCAAGAAGGAGATCATGACTATTACATGGAATTTTTTGGTTCGTTCAAAAAAATTTTCTGCTTAAATATTTTAACTTAAAAGAAATTTTAGGCAATGCTTTTGTGGGCTATTTTTCTCATTATGGATTTGAAAAAATTCTTCGAGTAGCTGGTCGAAATTTCAGAGATTTTTTGTATTCAATTGATCAGCTTCATGATAGCAATAGATTTGTCTTCCCGCACATGAAAAGTCCTCTTTTTTTTGTCGAATCAGAAGATGAAAATGGAGTGTTTCTTCATTATCAGTAAGCAATAGTCTACTTTGAAATAATTAGGAAATTATTCATTTTTAACTGTAGATCAAATAGACGAGGCTTTAACTACTATGTGATTGGGCAAATAAAAGAATGCTGTAAACGATTCTATAATCAATCATGTGAAGTGAGAATCCATCAAGATATATCTGACGAAAAACGTAATTTAATTTAAATATAATTTAAAATATTTTTGAAATTAACAAAAATACAAAATACATTTTTATTTTTTGAATTAAGTTTTTATCAAGTGAAGCAAAGCTCTTTCTTTCATTTCTTTCCCTCATATGATTGATTGCAGCAAGTGACATTGCTTTAACAGAGCTAATCTAAGCATAGCTTTAAAAAGTTGTAGCAGTCGCTTCTTTTTGTTTCACCATCCAACCATCAAGCTTCGCTTTAAAACTTTTTAGATTCTTTGAATTTACCACATCTTCCGGGAGTTTATTCCATACATTCACGACTCTTGGATGACAGTTTATCCGTTCACGTGTTAGATTATTACTATTGATCGTCTATAAATATCTTCGGCTACAACAAGGTTTTGTGTTAAAACTGTAATTGATTCTTTTATTAAATTCAATTTGTTCATAATTGTTTACAAATCTGAATTAGATCACCTCCTAATCTTTTTGTAGTAAAATTATTCAAATTAAGATTTAATAAACGTTGCTGATAATACAAGTCACGTACTTCTGGAATCAACTTCTGGAGTTTTGTAAATTAAAATGAACTCCCTCGTTCATTTTATGTTCAACCTTCGCCATCACTGGCAGATTCATTTTACTAAAAAAATATTGTAAATTTTTGTCCAATTTTCAATTTGCTCTTTTTCCTCAAAAAATTTAATTTTTAATTTAATTCAAATATGCAATGCAATCAAATGGCAAAAATTTTACTTTGCCGCTTTTTCTCAACAATAAAATGAATAAATTGATGATTTCAATTTATTTCAAAGTATCTATTTCCTTGAATTTTAGTAATTAATCACATTATAATCCATATTTTCCATATTAAAATTCGTGATTAAATCTCAAGATCTTCTAAGGATTCGTTTAATAAATCCTATCCAACCTTGACTAAAATTCCATTCAATTCGGGATAATTTCTTGATCAAGTTCAATATCGGATCCTACAAGTTCTAAAAAGGAAAAAAATTGATAAGGTAATAAGGGTTTTCTATTTTAATATTTCAGAGGGTCATTAATGTTGCAACAGAAAACAAAAAATAAATAAATTAATCTTTACTTTAAAAAGATTATGAAAATTCAAAAAAATATCTAGATATTTTGTGAAAGGCTAACATATATTTTATTACTTTAGATACTTTAAATCGGACAAGTGAAGAGATCTGTTTTCGGGCTTTTATTTTCTGCAATAATATAATTTTACTAACTTTAAATACTTAGAACGAAATAAAAGTATTAAAAGCAAAAATTTTTATGTTAATTGAAAAATTTTAAATGATTTTTTATTTTTGGTTGAATTATTCAAATAAGACAAATAAATTAGATTAAATTTTTTAAATAAAAAACGTCAATCAGGATCTTAATTTAAAATCCTCTGAGCTTATGTGATACAATCATTAAAAAAAATCTCTCCTTGCCAAACCTTAACTAAATTTTTCTTTCTTCTTGTCAAAAACAAATGAATGAATTTTCTAAAATTCAAAATAAAATTTTATATAAACTTGAAAAAAAAAATTTTATATGAATTTAACTTATAAGATCTGAGTTTTACTCATGTTTAATTATTTTTTTTTGTACTTTAATTTAACTAAAATAAGATTTAAGTTACTTTAAATTTTTTTTGGATTTTCGAAAAATTCTTAATAATTCTTAACTTATTTTTTATAAGTTCTTTAAGAGATTTCTGAGACAAGACCTGAGATAATTTTTCTTCAGATTTATTATCTCAGATCTGATTTATTCTTTAGATTTTTGTAATAAACAAATTAAACAATAAAATAAACAAATTTTCTTTAAAATCAAAAATAAAAGTCAAAGTCTTTAAAATTAATTTTTAATTTTTCAAAACTCTAAGTCCCGACTTTTAAAAATTTTTAAAGTCCAAAAGAAGACAAATCCTGTCTTGTAATTTGATTTAGTGATTCTGATTTGAACTAAACCGGCATATGATTTTTTCACCGTTTCAGGTAGCTATTGTGGCTTTTAAGTTCAAATCAAAATCACTTAAAAAAAGACTTTAGACTCTTAAGCAACTCTGAAAATAAGTATTCTGTAGATAAGTTTTAAACTATTTATGAATAATTTTTAAATAATAAAATTGTCATAATAAATGAATTAAAGCTAACGATTTTTAGAGAACCATGTGATCTACAGAATTGACTTTAAAAATCATGCATATTTGCTGGACAACGATGCAAAAAGCATCTCTTCAGTATGGTCAACTAGAATGAATAACATTATGTCTGGAACATTGCTAGATGTAATTTTAATTGAAAATTTATCATCAAACATTTATTTTTCATTTAAGCTTTTTCCTTTTTCTGTTGGCTTTGGAAAAGACATGAAAATAAAATTCATCGGAAATGCATTTGAAAACTTATTCACAGAAGAGCTCGTGGGAAAAAATCTATTTGATGCATTTACAATCACTCGGCCCCCTTTTCACGCAGATTGGAATTCTGTAATCATTAATTACCAATAATATTCATTAATTTCAGTGGTGATTTGAAACAAGGATTTTACCATAATTTACGCTATTTATTTTTTTTTCATAAAAATTTCTAATAGCATCACTAACATTCCTGATATAATGAATTATTTTTATCTTGTAATCTGCGCTGCCCAGCATTTAATTATTTCAAGAACAATTTTTAATGGCTTTCGAAAAAGTGAGAAAAATGAGTCATCATAAATTGTTTTATACGTTGAACAACTGTTACATCGCCAAGTCAAGAGGCAATTTTTTGAATCCTTAGAACACTTTCGGGTTGTTAAGTTCATATTTTGAGCTTTTTTTCTAAAATTTTCTTTCGTACATTTTTGTACAGCAAATACACAAGTTTGTTAAAATTTTTTTTTCATCATTCTCGTTTTCATTTCCATTTTTTTCTACATAATAGTAAAAAAATTTTGATTATTATTAATATAACTTCAATTTTACATCATCGCTTAAAAAATTTCCATATTACATCAACAATAATGAAAAAAAAATCAAATCTAGCAAGTATAGTTGCAATTGCAATCATTTTATTATATTTACAATTAATTTTTATTTAACTTTAAAGAAATTTTCGTGACCAAATGTTTATTTAGGTGACCAGGTTAAAACTATTTATAAACATTTTTACCAGTGAATATGTGACCAGTCAGAAAAAATACCTGGTCACCAAATCGACATAAAGTCACTGGTCACATAACACGCAAGATCCCAAAAAATAATTAAAATCGAAATTGAAAAAATTATTAATAAAAATCAAAATATTGATGGACCTGAACCAGAAGAAAGTAAATAAGTTATAATAATAATAATAATAATGATAATTGCTACGCTTATGCGTGAAGTCTGGATTAATCAGACTGTAAGCAATATTAG
>VANL01000355.1:0-39421 GCA_006352455.1 Brachionus sp. 'Tiscar' | reverse complement strand
AACCATCACTTGAACTTGAACCATCTGAAATTGTAGAACCATCACTTGAACTTGAACCATCTGAAATTGTAGAACCATCACTTGAACTTGAACCATCTGAAATTGTAGAACCATCACTTGAACTTGAACCATCTTGAATTGTAGAACCATCACTTGAACTTGAACCATCTGGAATTGTAGAACCAGCACTTGAACTTGAACCATCTGGAATTGTAGAACCAGCACTTGATTCTGAACTACTGGTATCTTCACTTGAAATATCTGTTTGTTCGCAAAGTTCTGTACTTGTTCTTTCTTCACTTGATTCATCTGTTGAAATCTCACTTATGTTTTCTTCTGTTTCACTTGTCATTGTTGTTTCATCAATGCATATTGTTGTTTCAGTGATTAAATCATTATTTGTTGTAATTGGTTCTTAATTAATAATTTAAAAGTTTTTCTTGATAAATTTTATTACTTTCTGTCTCTGGTGCCTTAGTTTGATTGAAAAATTCCGTTACAATTTCTGTAGATCCAGTTTCATCAATTATTGTAATTATTTTGGAGCAAATTTCTAACCTCGTTGAAATATCGATGCTACAATCTTCTTCTTCAATTGCTTTTGAATTTTCTTCTTCTACTTGGGTCTTTTTTTTCCCTATTGATTTATTATTAGAAAATTTTTCTTATAGTGATATTTTTCATAAAGTCAAACTTTTTAATTTTATTCCAGTTATATTCACACTAGCAGTTGAATTTTTTGGTTTTGAATCTAATATTTCTTGTTTATTAATTTCCAAATCACTTACAATTGCCACATAATTAATTGTTGACTCAACTTCTGTTGAATTTTTTGTTAAATTTGCATCGATTCGATATCTTTTCGGCGTTATTCTTTTTTTTAAGATTTTTAAATTTTTAAATTTATTTTTTTATTATAGCTAAAAGTACGCGAAAGTCCCAAAAACGGGAAATCCATTTGGTTCAATATTAAAAAATATAAGTTTCAGCTTAACAAAATTTAAATAATTTTTAAAGTAAAATAAATTTTGTTAGAATATATATTTACCACTTGTATCATTCCAGATATATTTAAATTTCCTGCCATTAATCGTGCATTTCCTGACTCTTCGACTTCTGCTAATCCTACGAATTCAACAATCTCAGTTGAAGCCAAAATTGTTTCATTTAATGTTGAATTGGTAATTTCCGTTACATTACTACTTGTTTGAACAGTTGTTATACTTTCAGTAGTATTCATAACATTTTGTGTTAAATTAGTCATGCTTTGAGTAGAATTCATAACATTTTGTGTAAAATTGGTCATGCTTTGAGTAGAATTCATAACATTTTGTGTAAAATTGGTCATGCTTTGAGTAGAATTCATAACATTTTGTGTTAAATTAGTCATGCTTTGAGTAGAATTCATAACATTTTGTGTAAAATTGGTCATGCTTTCAGTAACATTGGAGATCGATTCAACTGTGCTCGAACTTTGACCTAAATATGTAAAAAATAAAAAAAAATTTAAATGTAAATTAAATATGATGTTTTTCCTAAAAAATCTAAAGATGAAGAAGAAATTTTTTTAATTGATTTAAAATTTCATTTTAAATTTTGATAATTACCTTCAGTAAATGGTTCAAAAGTAATATTATTATTTTTTGTGATTGTTTGCGTTCCATTTATAATTGTTAAGGTACATTCTTCTCGGCCTTCACTTAATATAATGGTACAGGATTCGGTTTCCGAAATTTCTTGACCATTTGATTCATAATTTCTAATACGAACTCCTTAAATTTTTGTTTCAATAATTGACGTATAAATATCTTTAATAGAATTTTTTACTTATTATATTAACGTTAAATACTTCTATGACTACTACGGCGTTATCGGGTTTTTTATCTATTATATCAGAACTATTTGTATTAATTTTTGTTAATACTCCTCTATAATCTGTTGTTGAGTTCTCATTATCATATTCATTTAAAATTATTAGATTCAAAAAGTTCCTTAATTTATTTAGTATTATAAAAAATTATATAATTTGAAATTTTAATAGACTTGTTCCTAAGTCAAAAATCTAAGTCATTTTTAAAAAATTAAAATTTTTTAAATAAACTCAATGACTTGACTCGATATTAAACTGACTTAATTTCTAAAAATTTAATTTTTTTTTCAATGGAATTTGATAAAAACAATGTCTTAAGTTAAGTCATTTCTTAGTGACTTATGAACAAGTAAAAAGCTGATTTTTAATATACTCAGAACTATTAAAATTAATTGTTGCCAATGTTTCAATTTCTTTAACCAAATCTCGAATCTATTTTTTTTTAATTCAAAATAGACTTTATCAAATTTAAACAAAAAATTTTACATAATTAGTCATTTGAGTAAAATCGGTTCCATTAACAGTTGTACGTGCAGCTGAAGTTGTTGCTAGATTTTCCATTAAAACTGTTTCGGTTACTGCAGCAGCATTCGTTGCTTGAGTTGTTGCTGAATCGCCGTCATTAAGGTAAACTGGAATGAGTGCTATTGCTACAATTCCTCCTATAAGTAAAATAGCACCGAGTATTCCAAGTATCACAAAAAAAACAGAAAATCCGCTGAGGCCTCCTAAACCCTTTGACCTAGGTCTTTAAAAATTCTTAATTTATTTCGTTAATTAAAAATTTAAGCTACCTTGAAACGTAATAATACATTTTTATTTTTAAAAATTTCCAGTCACTTGTCATGCATTTAGTCCTTGATACAACATATTTATATGCAATTTACCTTAAGTTTACAATTATCGAAAAACTAATTTTCCAAAAAAATCTTTTTTAATTGAAAAACAAATTTTATAGAAAATTATTTTTTGTAGGAACATCTAAAATACCGTCGAAATGTTATTTCTAATATCAAATATATATTTTAATTTAAAATTTGCTTTTAATTAAAATGAAAATTTTCAAATTATTTTTTACTCATTTGAAAATGGTCTAATGGAATGTGGATTTTTAATGGCTCATGACTTCTCATTAATTAATTCTTAATTACATCAAAAAAATCATGATAAATAAAGTAGTAAAGTTTTTTTTCATTTGAAAAACACGATATTTGAAAGCTTATCAATAAAAGAGAAAAATTTTCAAATTTTTAGCATTAATAATATTTTAATTTTGAAATTTCATTGATAAACAATGTGTTTAAATATAAAATTCAATTTTTTTTCTAAATTAAATACAAGATAGCTTTATTTTTAGACTGATTATTTAAATTAAAAAGTTTAAATTCCAAAATTTTAAAATTTTATTTTTATTCTAAATTAAAATATATTTTTTTAAATAAAATTTTGATACAAAAAAATCTTATTCATTTTATAAAATTAGCACTAATAAACTAAACTTTTTCCAAAAATTGTAATATTTTTTATTGTCACACATACTTGATAAAAATATTCTATTTTGACTTATTATTTAAAGCAAATTATCATTTTGACTATATATTCATCTCTAAATCAAATAGCTAGTGAGATAATAATAATTTGTCCCATGATATCCAACAAGATAAGGTCGAAAGCTTGTCTCCTTTTTAATAGCTAACTGCATCGAATTTACTTAAATTTAAATTGTATATTTCTTTGATTTTATTTAAATGAGAATAAAAAAAATTTGAAAATGATAAGTTTATTTAATATTTGAAAGGATTTAAAATAAAAATTAAAATAAAAGAATTGATAAAAATTAATTTAAAAAAAAAAAGAAAATTTTACATCTTTACAGCATTGTAATTTGTAGATTAAATCAATACATAAAGAAAATCGGTACAAGTATGCACTAATATGCACCGAATATTTATTCATGTAATTTATTTAACATATTTTAATAATTTAACTTTTTAACCAATTTAAATTTTAAAAAATGAATTGTATTTTAGTCTTAAAAAATCCGTATTTTTTTTGAATAGTTGAAATTATTTAAAAAATAAAACTTTTGTTATTAACATATAAAAGCTGTTTTTTTTTTTGCTTTCTACAAAAGGCTTTCTAGTTGCTAAATGTAATCATTTAGATAAAATATTTTTCGCTTTCTAAACATTGAATTTTACATGGAATGATTTATTTAATCGTTTCGGAAAACATACGAGAACAATTTTATTAAATTTTAATTTGAACTTTTATAATTCACTTGCTCTCAGAAAATTTGCCGAACCCTGTGCGTTTAATTGAGCTTGATTGATCAGAGTTGACAAATTAGAAGACGTGGATGATGATAAAGAGTTTGAATTTGAAGGAAGTTGATCAAGAATGGTTGCTGTTTTGCTCGACATTTTCAGTTTATTCGCTGTTAGATTTTTTCCATTTGTTAAATAAGAGCAGAATTGAGTCATTGAGGATGAAGATGAAGATGGCGAGGCTGCTATTTGAGATTTTTCATTTACTTTATTTAATGATGGTTGCGATGAATGCACTTGTTGAGCAGAATTAATGTTATCGTTTGAATTAGATAATGATGTACATATTTGAGGCTTTAGTTGGGTCTTGTTCAATTGCCTTAGCTTTGGCTGATAGTTATTGTGAGGTAAATTATTTAAAAACTGATTTGAATATTGAGTTGATTTATTTGCTGAATTTGATCCATTCAATGATCGATTACTCAAATATTCAATTCTTTTTTTTTGTATTTCAATCATTTCTTGCTTAGCTTTTAAAAGTTTGTGCATTTCACTTTGTTCTTTTCTCAACTCTTCTTCAACTTTAATCAGTCTATAATAAAATAGTTTAATTTTTTATTTGATTTTAATTTTTTGAGCAGTTAAATTAATATATTGATATGCAGCATTAATATAAAATTCTAAACCAATACATTTTATTAAAAACAATTAACAGTCAACGCCAGAAAGTTTAACAAATATTTGAAAAACTAATCTGATAGTAAAAAATATCTAACTAAAATAAGGTTTTTAACTTGATAATCAAAATTGATTAAATTTACCTATTAATAACATTGCGCATTTGTTTTTCATTTTCTTGCTGTTGTTGTTTTAGTTTGAATTCAATGAGACATTTCTCGCTTTGTTCTTTTTTCAATGATAGTTCAGTTTCTTTAAGTTTTTGTTTCAACAATTGAATTTCAGCCTCCTAATGGTTTTAAAATTTTTAAGTTATTTTTTCGATAAAAATATTCTATTTTGAAAATGTATAACTTTTTAGAAAATCAAATAAAATTTTTCAAAAAATATTTGGTACAATTTAGATCAAAATTAAAAACTCTTGGTGGTATTTTCAAGTCTAGTCATTTGAATAAAAAACAAAAAGTAATTGCTAATTTTTGGACAATCAACACAATAGATATTGTTTTAATTTTAAATTTAGTTTTAAGCATTTTTTTATTTTAAATTCGAAAAATTTTTGTTCAAAAATTCTATGAAAATTTTCAAGAACGAAAATTTAATTATATCTATATAAGCATGATAAAAATTAGTGAAAATAATTGTAATTTTTATTGCAGTAATTATCCCAATTAATTTTAATTAGACTCAATTCTTTTTGTAATTAACTTAAATAGATATTTAATAATATATTAACTGATTTACTAATTTTTAAATGACTTAAGCAAACTAAATGATTAAAATCAAATAGGAATTTAAAATTAAATCATTCTAAAATTATAAGTCCTAAAAAAGCAATAAAAAATGCAATATTTTTTTAAATGATAGAATAAAAGTTAATTATTTAGTTAAAAACAAGAAATTAGCAATTAATTTTTATTCATATATTTTTTCTAAACATTCTCTTAATAATTCCTTGATAAATCGAAACAAAACTTTGGACTAGAGTAATAATTAAACACCAACTTGTCTATGTTAGAAAATTCTAAAATTATACTACTGTACTTGCTTCAAAGACATGTTTTAAGCCTTGGGTCTGCATTAAAATTAAGTTATTAATTTAATGTAACATTAAAACTTGAAATTTAAAATTAAACAATCATTTTACTAATTTTTAAAAAAAAATTTCAAAACTTGCTCCATTGAGCTGATGATTTGATTTTAATGAAAAAAATGGTTTAAAACATGTCTTTGGACCAAGCAGTGTAATTTAGGAATAGGCAAGTTCGAATTTAATGATGTTCTAAAGTTTTTTTTCGATTTGACTCAATAATACCCTTCCATTACTGTTAATAATTTACAATATATCGAATGTAGTTACAAAAATATTAAAATTGTAATTTAAACTTACTTTTGGATAAGGTGCGCTAGTTCCTTTTAAACTAGAACTTCTAAATAAAAAAAAATTAACAAAAATCTAAATTAAAGTAAATCTAATGATAAATACCTTGATGATGAAGATGAGTTGGTCTTGGTATTTTCGTCATTTAATTGACATGTTTCATTAGCTGACGAAGTAACAACAGATGTACCGGAAGATTCATGATTTTTCATTATTGCAAAATGTAATCTGTTCTCATATGAATAGAGTTTATTAATCGAATTTTGTGTCAAAATAAATGTTTCATTGCAGTCACTCTTTTTCATTTTAGCAATTTCATCCAAAATATTACTCAATTCAAGATCAAATTTAGATTTGTTTGTTTCATCTAAGCTCATTTCAATTGATGTTAGCAATGTATGCAAAATGCTCAGTTGTTTACCTAGATCCACAAGCTCAAGGTCTGAATTAGTGGTCAATAAGTGTTCTCGAGGACTAAAATCAGGCAAAACTTGACCCTCATTCATCAATTCTAGCTCTTCATCTTCGCTCATGGTGGATATTTGGCGCAAAAAATCGCGCATTAAATTTGTATGCTCATCAACAAATTGATTCATTTTATCATAGCTCATGTAGAATTCTTTACCTCCAAATTTTGAAAAATTTGCAATAGTTTGTAAAGTTTTGGCAGTGAGTGTTAGTTTGCGAGCTGCCTTTTCTTGAGGATATTCTTGCGTCAAATTGAATAAGTTTGGCGACAAGATAGCAGGACAAATGAATCTCAAAAAAATACTAGCGCTAATCAATGTGTCACACATTTCGTCTGTTTTTCCGTTCTTTTTGCACTCACGTCTCAGGCAAGAAAACACTTGTTTCATTTCTAGAGGAAAATTAGAAAACGAGTTAAATACTCGACCACAGACTAGGTGTAAAATTTGCACTAATTCTTCTCTATTGTTGTTCAAACTTGATTGATTAGAAACTTTTGATGGATCGATTTCTAAATCATTCGATGTCTCAATTATACTTTTTACACAATCACTTAGAGTAACTTTAAGATAATTTTCACCTACAAGTTTCATGTAGGACTCGATTGATTTTGTGGCTAAACTATTGCCTCTAAAAGTGAGAGAATTGTCTTCCAGCTGCAACACTTCGGCCAGCACCAAATCGGTCAAAAATTTTGTCTCAATTTTTAATTTGTAAGCTATTTTTACCAAACTATTAGCCAGGTCGTCTTTTATTCTAACATTTAAAAAAGGCTCCAATGTTATCAGATTAAGATATTTTAGACGAATGAATTCAATTAGTTTTTGATAACAATTAAATGGTAGAATGTCAACTGATTGATATTTGGCTTTGATTCGAATCGATATCGAATCTTTGCTAAAATTTTGAGTTGTTGTAAAACTGGCCGATGAATTTGTAGAATTTTCGTCATGTTTGCTGTCTGACATTGGTTCCAGTTTGTACCATTTTTCAACAGGCTGACTACATTCAATAGCACTTACTGGTATTGTTACCCAGCCGAGCAAATTTTGCAATGGATCTTTTTTGTTCTTTTTCTTCTGAGTTTCTGTAATTTGTTGATAAACTTCTACTTTAAGCACATGACAATTTACATTGGAAAATTCAAAATTTTCGCCCCAAAATAAAATATCTTTTTTCTCCTTGGCACATGATCTGGCAAAAAGAGAATTATCTAGACAAATTTCGCAATAATATTTTTTGTTTGATTTAGAGCTTATGGGAGTGCCTTTTGCCTCCAACAGCCAGACTTGAAGAGAGTTTTCGTCTCGTCGCTGGTTAACCAAATTGGGTTGCGCTACATCTCGCAAACATTGTAGCCATTTTTCTCGTTCATCAGATGATCTACACATAAAATAGCGTGTTTGAAGTTCGACAGGTGATGGCAAATACCGGAGTTTGTCACATGTGTCTCGTCGACTATGACGATTTTTGTACTCTGTCTCAGCGTCTTCATCAAGCTCACTCGAATCACTTTTTTCGCTCATCTGGTTTGACATGTTCAAAATAGTCACAGTATTTGAAGGACCTTTTATTTCAAAACAGTTTTCTTCACCAAATAAACTATTGTGAATTGAATTTATGCAACTAGTTGTTGTAAATTCAAGGTAGATTAATGTATCCAAAATATGACTGGGATCAATGCAAGTCGAATTTTTCGCTTTCGATATTGATGTCTGATGCGAATTTTTGGATTTGTATGATGGCAAAAAACGCGGAAAATTGGATGACTTTGGTTTTTGCTGTGTAGTTTCCAAGATATTTATTGTTGTCGAGGGTTTGAGTGGCGATGACAACGATTCATGTGACCGTGATGGTCGCATTGGAGAAGGCAAACTTAAATTAATAAAAGTTTAAAAAATAATAATTAATAATTTATGATTTTCAAAGATAGCCAAGTTAGTTTTAGTCAGGTTATTAAAAGCCAAAGATTAAAGTTTTTAAGTTAATCAAGCATGACTTATTGTTAATTAAATTTATAATAAAAAGCATTCTAACTTTTCTTTTTTAATAAAAATCCACAAAAATTTCCGATTCATTTAATTAAAAATCTTTCATTCACAAGATATATGATTTTTTTTCAAATCTAGCATCAAGTTTTTCAAGGCTGTTGAGAATTTGAAGAGATTATACGCTTTTTTTTATTTATTTTCTTTATTAATGTACATTAGATTGTCAATTAACATTTTTTATTTTACTTTCGCTTGGTGTTTTATTTAAATTATAATTACATTTTAACCATATTTTTTTGATTGATGCTGGTCGTCTAGATGGCTGCCTGAGAAAATCTTATAACTTTTTCTTATAATCATTTTTTTGATTTATCAGTTTTCAAATATGAAGATTTTCAAAGATTTTTATTGGCACGTAGTCATCTTGACAGCCAACTTGAAGTTTTGGTCTAGTGGTCACCAAGAGTGATCAGCACTTATTCTATTCACTAGTTTTCAAACTTCTAACTTAAAAAAACAGTTTTATTATATTCAATTAAAAACTGGTATTCTTTCTTTCTCTGATAATTTTTTAATTTTTTAAACACTTTAAATAAAATAAAAAAAATTTAATTTTATTCAAATTTTTTTTCAATTTTTTGTCTCATTTTATATTTTAATAGTGTCCACAATTTTTTTTTACTACAACATTAAAATTAAACATAAGCATTAAGGTTACATCAAAGCCAATTTAAGGATTAAGATATATAATTAAAAATACAATGAAATAAATAAATGAACATATAAATTAAATAAAACTCAAACCTGAGTCGTTTAAGGTTGTTAAAAAACTTATTTCTTTTAAGAAAAATATTTTGTAAAAATGGTGAAATTGTTATTTAAATAGGATTTAAGTAGATTAATAAAAAAAAAGGTTTTTAAAACAATTACCTATTCCGGCTATCAAAATTTGGTGTTTGTTGGTTAATCTTCGGGTCAGTAAAAGTTGTATTCGATTGATTTATACTAGTTTTTTTTCGTTCCAGTTGAACTCCACTCTTGGCTCTTTTTAAGCCTATATGCTTTAATTTTTCAGTCTTATCTTTTTTGAAAAACAAGCCCTTTTTTAAGAATAAATTTTTTTTTTCTCATAGGTTAAAATAATTTTAATTTTACAGCAAAACGGAATGTAGAAGACGATTCAGCTTGAGATGTTTGATTGAGAGCTTCTTAATGACAAAAAATTAAAAATCAAACTTTTTTTGTTTCATCTTACCTTGATCTTTGTTTAAATAAGCATCATCAGATTTGAAGTATTGATCAGTGTTAGACGAGTCAAATTTTTGAATTCGATTTTTCCAATATTTGACGAACAACTCGCTATTTGGTGAATTGTCAAGCCGATACGAGTTAGAAACTATTGTCCGTAGATTCGAATCATCGTAATTGAGTGCATGTTTCTTAACGGATACATGATCAATTGACTCCTTTCTATTAGAAAATTGTTTTATTGATTGAAAATTGTTAGAAACAACTTCATTTGACGGTTCGTAATCATATAGAAGGATACTCTTTGTTTCACGATTAATTACAGCAAATTTTGGAACCCATTTTAAATTATCAATCAATGAATTATTTGATAAATTACCAGCAATATGGTTAGACAAATCTTGATCTTAAAAAAAATGTATTTGATGTTTCATTTAATGTTAAAATTTATTTCAAATTTCAAATATTTTTGTTGAGAAAATTTTTATTTATTTTACTTTAAAAAATTTAAATAATTTTTTCTATTTTTTCAATGATGAATTAGATTGTTTTGTAAGATAAAATTAGAATACGTAAAATAACCTACCTTTTATTTTCGGTAAGATACAAAACAATTCTAATTGTTTTCCGAGAAAAAAAGTTTAAAAAATACAGTTGTGAATACACGATTTTTTTAAAAAATGTTTATTAAATATGTGATCACTTAAATAAAGATTCCTCTATTCTTATTATTTTTAAAATCTATCAACAGCGATGTAAAGTATAGTAATTTTTTTTCAAAAATATTTAATTTTTAGACATTTGATGAATTATTTTATCTAAAATCTTGAATTACCTGAAATCAAAATTTATACAACTTTTAGAATACTGTATTTTGCAAACTTTTAAAACTGCAATTATAACAATTTGGTAATCGAATATTTAAAACTAATATTTTATAAAGATTCAATTAAAATTATGTCTACTGTAAAATTTTATTTTTCTATTAACATGTAATATTTTAAAGAAAATATGATACATACATGTAAGAATCCATCCCTTGTACCATATGTTTGAAGAATTAAATTGGATCTGACTTTCAATTGAATTAGATGAGTTAGGCACATATTGGTCGGTCAAAGTGTTGAACGTTGTTAGTGACATGGACATGTTTTTAATATTTGTATATTCATTTATTGAAAGAACACATACAACTAACTTACTTTATGCATTAGACATTGAGCTGGTTGATTTGAAGATAAAAAAAATCAAAACTTGAGAACAACCACACCAATTGGCCCCTACAATTGATCGAAAACAATGAACGAGAGCAAAACAAGTTCAAAAATAAATTTCTAAACAAAATAAAAAAAAATTTTAAAAAGCTAAGACAACTAGAAATTATTAACAGGAGCGAGTTAAATGAAAAAATACTTATTTACCTACAAATAAAGACATTTTAAAAAAGAAAATAAATAAAATTATTTTGTAATTTTCAAGTGAAAGAATAATAAATTAAAGATTTAAATTTTTCTATTAAATTGCATATTATGCAAAAAATAATTCTCTTTAATGGGTACAATTTTATTAATCCTTAATTTTTCAAAACTTTAAAACTAAATCTAATTTAACAAAAGTTGTAAATAAAATTTTTATTGACTTTTTTATATCAATTTTTACGTCGCCATAATTGGTGTTTATTGAATAAATAGATATTCATTTATCTAAAATAAAAGAATGACAGTACGAAAAAAAAATATTGGATTGGTTTCATATGTATTTGATAAACAAAAATACTTCTAAATGATGTTGGCAATCATTTTTCAAAAGCTGTTTGTTTGACATGTAATATGATTGCTTAAATGGATTTTTTTATAATTTCAACAGTCTTTTTGTTCGATTATGACAACTAAAAAATAATATGACGAATTAAGCTAAATTATTTTTCTTATTGTTTTATATTCATGACAAAAGAAAATTTTTCTATACCAAAAATTTTGTAGCGTGGTATTATACTATTTGTCTTCATTTAATGTTGATATTTAAGGTTTTCATTTAAATGCATATTATTTTTATCTATTAAATGAAAAAGTTTTATTTAAAAGAAAAAAAATTTACCTGAAATATAAAAAAAAATATTTTAAAAATAAAAATCAAGACTAATTTAATTCAGAAAAAAAAATCTAATCTGACAGCTTAAAAAAATAACTTGGATATATTAAAATTTTATTAATATATCATTTTTTCTCATATCAAAAAATCCCATTTTCTAATTTGGATACATTTCTAACTATTTTAATTTTTATTTTCTCTGTTCTTTTCGGCTATAAGATTTAACTATAAGTGTATTTTTTTCTAGTACTAAATTTTTCTTGTACATCACAATAAATCAATAATCATATTGTTTCAATGCTCTCCATATGAATAATATTAAATTCAAAATGGAAAATGAATAAATTGAATGCTTGAAAAGATAATATAAAACAAAAGGTCAAAACAAAATGTAAATTCTACACAAAAAAATAGACACAAATTTGAATTGAGAATCAATTCTTAAGACTTATTGTTTCAATCATTTTTTTCCTTAAAGTTGTTTGCTAATTATGTATGTGTTATTAACTAGAACTTCTACTAAAAATAATGTTTAAATTTTTTAATTCAAATTCATGAAATAAAAATATCTGGTTTTGTTTTAAACTTGGTTATTATTTATAATATTTCCGTAAAGTTTACCATCTAACTTTGAAAATAGAGCCACCTACTTGATTAAAAAACTTACAAAAAAGCTATTCAAAAATTATGGGGTCGTATTATTGGTTAACCTTTTTGCTTAGTTTTTTTGTTTTAAAGAGACTTTAATTTTTGTGGATTTTTAAAATTTACTTAGATTTGTTGGTTTATTTAATTGACGAATTTGTTTAAAATGGTCATTTAAATTGATTTTTACCATTAAATGCAATTATTTCTCTTGATTTATTCAAAAATTAAAATCCATTTTTTTTAAATCGTATGGTCCTATCTAATAACTAGCTAATTATTAACCTAAAAGTGATAGCTAATTTTGCTAATTACGCATTTTTAGGCATTACTTTTCTTGACAAACACCGATCGAGTTTAGGCTTTGTTGAGAAATTAAAAATACTTGTGGATAATGAAGATAGTTAATAGGAACGTAATGCAAATATATCATATTAGATTTTCTCATTAGATGAAAGCCTTAATGCATAAATTTAGGTTTTTCTTAAATAATTATTTCTCTTTTTTATTGAAAATAGATTACACATATCTTGAACATGAATTAAACATATAAACCTTTACAATTACTCTAAGCGATTTTATTATTATTTACATTATTTATCCTTGTTTCCTCATTTTAGAGAATACCTTTATAATAATTTTTTATGATATCTCAATTTAAAAATGAATAATTTAAGCAAATAATAATTTAAGTCACATCTGTATTGACTATATTTTTGTCTTAATGATAAAAAGACAGCATCTGTTTATTTTTTAAAATACCTGACAAATTTTTCATCAAAGAGTTACAAATAAAATAATTAAACTGTCATCGTTATAAAAAAATAAATAAAAATACACTGAATTCTGGTAAAATTCAGGTATATTATTTTAATATTCGTTTTTAAAGGTGAGTTTATACAAAATTCTTAATAAATATTTTAATTTAATCCAACTTAATATGAAAATTCACTTAATTAATTGATAAAATAAAAGATTAAATAATTTTTAGTGCTAAAGAAAAATCTGATTTTTTTTAAAAACTTAAATTCAAATTTATTTTTCATAATATTTTTTTGCTATGAATTTAAGACTTGTTCGATTGATTCATCAATCATTAGTCATCTAATTGAAGAGTTGAAATTTATGTAAAATTAAATTAAATTAAAGAGTTCAATTCTAATAAAATTTATAATTCTTGTATCATAAATTAAAACTAATTTGAATTTATTTTATTCATATATTTCTAATAATTTTCTTACCATTTTTTATTCAATGAATGTGGGAATTGTATCTCTCACTTAAATTGATTTTGCTAAAGATCTTGATTGTAGATAGATTATAAACCAAATGTCTTTGACGAAATTTAAGCTTATAATAAGCTTTTAATATGTTTTTTTTTTTAGACAAAGAGATTAATAAAGCTTAGAAAACATATAAATTGAGATATTTCTTTTAAACGACAAATGAAACGCATTTAAATGTAAGTAAATGCTTTCAAACCGCCTATCTCCGATTTGATAAGATCATATTTCATTTGTTTCAGGTTTACTTTGTTTAACGCCTTTTTTGTCTCTCGGTTTTCATAATGACTTAAATCATTGGTGATATCAACTTCAATTAATTTATAAATAATTTTATAAAAAAAGAGAATTTGAACAATTTGCTAAACATTTTATTTGCCTTTTATAAGTATATTGAATACCTTAAATTAAAACTTCAAGAAGAAAAAAATTTTTGATTTTTCAATAAACTTTCAATAATAGTTTTACACCTTGACTGAATAACTTAAAAGCTTATTTAAAAAGAAAAATACATATTTAAGAAATAAATTGACTTAAGAATCTAAATTCTAAAAATTAATTGCTCAAATTCCAAATCATTCATTTGAATACCTAATTTTTTTAAATAAAAAAAAAACCCTTTTATTGTATTCGATACTAAACACAATTTTTTAAAATAAACTTAAGAAAATCTTAAGTCATTTAAAAAAAAATATTAAGTCAAGTATTTAAATGGAATATTTCCAATAATTTTGTTTATCTTTTGAAAATAAAATATTTTTTTTTTCAGTAAAAAAAAATCAATAATAAATAAGGTAAGTCCAGACAATATATTAAAAAAAATATCGAAAAAGGTTTTATATTTCTTAATTCAGGGTTAATTATTAAAAAATAAACAATGCATTAAATATTTATTTACATAAAAAAATTGATAAATTTCCTAACCTATTTTTGAAATTCGGTTAACCAATATGTCTACTGTAATAGATGTCCAAAATAGTTAATGATTTGATGATAAGATGATTTTAAAATTTTAAAATAATATTTTTTAAAAGTTTTTTATAAGTTGCATCTTTCTTCATGTCTAAAGCATGCTAGTAAAGAAAAAGTACCTTTTGTTTTGATTAATCCATCAACTTTTTTTATAGATTTTAAGATCGATACAAAAAAAAACCTGTATATAAAATTAAATGAGACTATTTTGACCTTTGAAAG
Source organism: Brachionus sp. 'Tiscar' (assembly GCA_006352455.1). Taxonomy (NCBI): domain Eukaryota; kingdom Metazoa; phylum Rotifera; class Eurotatoria; order Ploima; family Brachionidae; genus Brachionus; species Brachionus sp. 'Tiscar'. Next base: position 24,305 of record VANL01000355.1, on the reverse strand, counting down.
AAAATTTCGACATTTTTATCTCATGAATGGAAAATATATTGCACATTTTTTCAAGTAAAAAAGTCTTAAATTTAAAATCGAGTTTTGAACTTGAAATATTCAGCTCTACATTTTATTGATTCATGTACTTATTAATTTAATTAAAAATTTTTGTTCCCTAGATCAGTTTATTCAGTTCAACATTTCTAATCCTGTTGAAATAATTTTTTTACGTTTCAACTATAAGAAAGCTTTTTTTCCAAATTTTATCATTTTTTGTTGCTTATAAATTCTAAAAATTGTCATAAAAAAATTACTTTTGACTAGAGACGCTACTAGTAAGATTTAAAAAAAAAAAAATTTTTACTTTCGTTTAAAAAAAAAATTTTATTAAATTCTAGGCTTAATCTAAATATATAAATAAATCACTTTAAAAACTCAATAAATTATTTTTAAAACAGGCGTTAATCTTAATTAATTTATTACCGTTTCTTAAAATAAAAATAAATAGATATCATAGTAATTAATCAAAATATTTGAAAATAAATGGCTTCTAGAATTAATTTAAAAATCTGTATGTTCATTCTCAATAGGTAAAAACTTAAAACACTTAAGATTTAAAATTGACTTGAACTGTTGATTAGAACTTAAGTCACATATTCTAAAATATTTATGGCATTTTTGTGATCTTTTTTCTAGACCATTTCCAAGCACTTTCATGTTATGTAATTCGTTTGGGTCAATGTAAAATAAATAGTGCTTATCCAAAACACAATAGTTCAAATAATCATACAAAGTCTTATAAATGTCCAACTTAACAACATTTTCAAAAATGTAGCTTGAATCTTGGGCACTCAAGGCTAAATTTAAAATTGAATTATTAATTGTTCGATTCGATGCATAATTTGTTTGATCGGCCAAAAATCCAGACTCGTTATTTAACTTCTCTTTGATATTCTGGTATATCATAGATGTTCGATCCAAACGGCTTGAATTCGATTCACCCGAAATGAAATAACTTGGAACTGGAATCATTGAAATTTCATTTAAATTTTTTAGAATATTTTGTAAAAGACCTGATATTGAATGAAAAAAATTCGATTGATTTGATCTTAAGTCAATATTTAGATTTGAATAGTTAATTCTTAAAATAGAAGTATGATCATCTACAAGCAAACTGGTGGAGAATTCAATATTGAATTTATTTTCTTCATTTTTCGAACTGCAAATACACGAACTTATTAATTTTGAACAAATAATGCATCTAAATCTTAGATTGAGCTCATAGATTTTTATAATTTGACCATAAATTTTTATAAAGCTGTCACATTGTTCTTGAAAAATTTCCGAATTTTTAAACAGCAATTTTAAGTTAAAAAAATTATTGTTTTTTTCAAGATTTTCAGACTTATCACTTTGATAAAACGAATGAAAAGAAAAGTTTAATTCTGATAAATAATCAACTAACATTTTTGGTTTTTTACAAACTTTTTTAGCAGATGGAAGTACTAGTTTTTTTTCAAGATTGATCACATCAAAACTTGGACATGATAAGGGTCTTAAAGTACTGCTCGATTTGTAAGACCCGTCTCCTTTTTTAATCAAATCAATGATTTGAATTTCTATTCCTGGTAAAATACAAATCGGGTATAAACAGTATCGAGTATCATAAAATATTGTGACTGTTTCATTTGTGTTCACTGTTTTCAATACCAATTTTAATTGCTTATTTGGTAAAATTAAATCATAGTGCTTTATCAATATATCATCAAAATCATTTTCAGATATAAAAAAACTGGCTACTAATCTTTTTTCAATTAAAGTACCTTTAATCGAACTCACAAAATCACTTTGTTTTTGATAAACATTGGGGTAATTCAAATCATTAAGAAAAAATTTATCTTTGTTACCATTGAAATTTTCATTTATTTTGAATGAATCTTGAAAAAAAACCAGTTCAGTTTGGGCCATTTTACCCTTATTTGATAAATCCAATTTCTTGTTTGTTTTTAGAAAATACACTTTATCCAAATGTAAAGTATTTATGTAAAATAGAAATTTACTCATAAAACAAATTATTAATTTAGATGGCTTATTTGCTAGGATTTGACCAGATGGAACTATTTCTACGCAAACGTCACATCTAAGTTTGCTTTTAAATTGAGAGTTTGCAAGTGAATGCACTGGGCCTTTATTACTGACTCTGAAAATGTAAGTATACTCGTTTTGTTCCTCACTTGGTTCTTTAGTTTGATCAGTTATAATTTCTTCAACTGGTTCATCGGTTGAATCTGTGAAAAATTTTGCATCATTTGTAAATGTTTTTACTAATTCTTGGGTAATTAAAAAAAATATTCGGCATTCTTCGGTTATTAGCTTTACAGACTCGATTTCTGACCAGTTTAGTTTTTTTTTTTCGCATGAATTCAGATCAGTTTGAATATAAAGAAAGAATTTGACACATTTATTATTGCTGCTTTTTGTTTCATATGCAAAATGCTCGTAAAATAAATTGAACGACTTGAGTTCAAAACGATTAAGAAAATGTGAGATGGACAAATTTGACTCACTATTAGAATTTGAATTCAAAAATTCTATATAAATCCAGTCTGTATCATCAACTAAAATAGACTTATAATTTCGTCTATGAACACATAAATATCCTTCTACTTCCTTTAGCGTAAATTTATTTTAAATTAACAGCACTTTTGGAAATTATTTAAAAATACCAATTTTTCATCGAAATTTGAATTTATTGATTCATGAAAATAAAAATGTTGACTGCGAATTTTGTCTACATGATTCAATTTTTCTAAAAAAGATTTTTTCAAGTCACGGATAGAAACTTTCATTCTTGTCAATTTAAAAATAATAGTTTAAAAAAATAGCAACATTAATTGTCCAATTTACTTAATTATCTCAGTAAATATCAAACTTAAACCTTATTTATTTAATACAATATTGAAATTTTATTTACTTAATTCCTTAACCCTTAAAAATCAAATCACAAAAAAAAAAAATTATCCACTAATTTTGCATAATTACAAATCTTAATAATATTGAAAGAAAATTTATTCGTATAAGAAACTTAAAAAGCAAAATAAAATACCAAAAAAATTTATGCTCTATAAAATATAAAAATATTTAAATTCATATTTCTTGTTTAAAATTGATGTTTTTAATTCTTAAAAATAAAATACATGATTTAAAATTTTGATATTAAAAGCATCGGGTTCATAAGAAAACCATGAAAAATACCGATGAAAAACACTTAAGATTTCATCGAATTGTTATTTTTAATTAAAAATTTCAGTCATTTTTAGTTTTTGAATCCATCTAAGTTCCGACTGGTAGAATTTGTCTCTGTAAAAAAACTTTGATCTTAAATACTTTAATTTTAAAATTTTTGAATTTTCTCTTCTCATCTGTATAGATTTTAGAGAAAAACCTCTATTTTGACGACTTTCAATTGTAACACATTTGAACTGAAAATATAATGAAAACAAGAAATTTACTTACTTTAATAATTTAAATCATTGAGATATTATATAACTAAAGATCAAATAATTTAACATTGAATAAAATACAATTTTTAAATCCCCAATGATATTTATTATTTTTTCTAAAAATAAAGAGTTTGAACACATTTTCTTTGGGATTATTTTGAGACAAAAATTATTATTTCAATTATGGCACATATGCACTGATTGCTAGCTAAACTCATTAAAAGATTTAATTAAATTCTCTTGAAGTCAAAAGCTCGAAAATTCTTGGCAAATTGAAAGCTTTTTAGGTTAAATATAAATTAAATCATAGTTATCATTTTCAAAAAGATCGCTGAAAATTTTTGTCTTTGATAAAAGTAAGGGTAAAAACTATTTTTTTAATTTTTGTCTATTAATTTGAGAAGGATTGAATAGATTCTTCATAATTTTATTATGTAGGAAAGAATCAATAAAATATTTAAAAGACTGGATTTCGAAAATGAAATAATCTCACGTTTGATATTTAATATTTATTTATCAAATACCATTAATATGAAAATTTCAATAATGATTAAGACCAGTGTTTTTTTTTTGAATATTGTAAACATATTTAGTTAAAATAATAGCTTTCCAATAAATGATTTTATTGATTGTTTCAATGCTTTTTTAAATAAAGGCTAGCTTAAAGAAACTAATTTTAGATTATTAATTCCAAATGCTTTTGTAGACTAAATGAAAACTCACAAAATATTTTCCGTTTATAAGAATTATTCGACTAAAGATTTAAAATAATTTATTAATTAAATTCTTTTAAAATAATTTTACCAGTTTCTCTTGCAAATAAGTGCCCTCTAAATTGGGTCTTAATTGAAGACCTTATCTATTTGATAATTCCTTTCAAAATAAATTTTTGGAAGTATAATTTGGAATTGATTTTTTCAAAATGGATGGTTGTCAGGCAAAATGAAAATAAAATAATTTTAGATTTTCATTATAAAAGATTTTTGTGCAAAAAAATAGAAAAACTCTTCCAAATCATTTGGATTCCAAATAAAGTGGAAATAAAAAATTTTCTGAAATATTTCACAAAAAATCTAAAAATATGAAAATGTAAAATTAATTTACTTTGCATCGTTGTTCTCTCTTTCAAATGTAGCTTGCTTTTATAAATTTATAAAGGAAACAAAATATTTTTTTATAAATCAGTTTATTAGAAATCTATAAAATGTTTATTTTATTTAAAAATTTCAGTATTATTTGATACTTATTATGAAAGGAATATCGCAATTTGATTTTTTTTATCAAAATTTATTGAAAATATAATTGAAAAGTTATTAAAATATTACAAAAAAAATTAAATAAACGCTTAGCTATATCATTTAAGAATAAATCAAATATTGAAAAATGTTAGTTAAATCAAGTAGAAAATGAATATTTTTTCGTATTCTAATTAAAATAAAATAATAAAGTTTTGATTGAAAATTCGTATGAATTTGAATCTCATTTTTTAATATTTAAATAAATTTACCAAAAAAAAATTATGTAAGAATTATCTTATTTGTTTATGCTTGATTGATGATTTATTTAAACAAATTGTTCACTTAAAAAACAGAAGCTTGTAATAATCATTTTTTAGAAGCAAAAATGATAAAAATAAATGATAATATTTTTCTCATTCAATTTATATTAGACTCATATATACTTTAAGGCAGAATATTTTAATTTCAAATTGCCTAGTTTTATTAGTCTTTAGTTTCTTTATTTATTAGAAAATTAAGTTTTGTAAAAAGTTTTAAATCATTTCTAACTTTACTTGGGTTACCTCAGAAACATTTCATAATATCAAAGAGAATTTTTTTTGCTAATATTTTTCTAACAAACTGCTTAATAATCGAATTTTATGAAAACACTAATAAAATAATTTTTTTGAAGTGCCAATATCAAAATAGTTTTATGCCACGTTGCTTTAAGTTTATCTGATCTTTTTGAAACTCAATAGATCTAAAAATAAAATATTAAGTCATGAAACTAATAACTCTTTGAATCCACAAAAAATATTTTCAACACGACACTTAATATTTATTACATATTTCTAAAGCGGAGGATAAGAATTTTTTTCTTTGATCATCAAATAATTCCGTAATAAATCTAATAAAAATGTTTACGAGAATTTTTTGACAAAAAAATGTGTTAGTTTTCATTTGTGAATTTTTTATTTGTTTCGTGAATTATTTTATTTTAGTTTTTTAGTTAATTTTATTTTTAATATATTCCAATCACTTATTTTTATAAGACATTTAAAAAAATCGAAAAATATGCTAATTAAAAGCTCAGTAATATTTCTGATGTCCAGCTTTTGACTACTTGTTTAAGTCACTGATTGTTTGCCAGGCATGATTAAGTTTCATCAATTTTTATTTTTTACTGATTGTTTACGAAATTTAGTTATAAAGTGAAAAGTTGGTCTTAATAAACATAATTTATAAAATTACTGATGAATTCATGAATAAAATTCTAAAATTTAAAATTTGTAAATAACACCTTTTAAGTTTAATCAAATATTTTTCAAACTGAAAAATCTCTCAATTTTATCATATTTTCAAAAGCGTTGTAAATTTTTGTTTATTTATTTGTAGTTTAATTCTATTTTTTTCGCATAAAAATGATTACTTGTGTTTTTCTTTTAAATTCGAAAAATCTCAAATTCACTATAATTTTTTAATTTTTTTATTAGGATTTTGATTAGGAGTTTTATATTTATAATTTAGGAAAATGGCCTCTGATGCTCAAAAAGGTATGTCTATAAAAATTTTTTTTTTTTTTAAATATAATTTTTAAAAGACACTCGCCCTGAGTTTTTGTCAAAACCGATCCAGAACATTTGTTGTATTGGTGCTGGGTATGTTGGCGGACCAACTTGCAGTGTTATTGCATACAAATGTCCACACATTCAAGTAAATGTAGTTGATTTGAGCCAAGAAAGAATCAACGCATGGAACTCACCAAACATTCCAATTTATGAAGTAATACAAAAAATTCTTACTATTTACAATTTTTTAGATTAAACTTAATTCTAGCCTGGCTTAAACGAAATCGTGCAAAAATGCATTGGTAGAAATTTGCACTTTACAACTAGAGTTGAAGATTCCATTGCAAAAGCCGATATTATTTTCATTAGTGTAAATACACCAACAAAAACTTATGGTGTTGGACTGGTAATTTTTATTAAATAATTAAATTAATTGAATAATTAAAAAAAATTTTATTCGAAGGGTCGTGCTCCAGATCTGACTTATGTCGAATCGGCCGCGAGAACCATTTCAAAAGTAGCTAAAAACTCAAAAATAATAGTTGAAAAATCAACTGTTCCTGTAAAAGCTGCCGAAAGTATAACCAATATGCTCAAGTCAAATCATCATCCAAATGTAGAATTCCAAGTCTTATCGAACCCTGAGTTTTTAGCCGAAGGAACAGCCATTAGTGATTTACTCAAACCAGATAGAATTTTAATTGGCGGAGATAATGATGATAAAGGCAAATGGGCTATTGAACAATTAAGCAGTGTTTATGAAAATTGGATTGATAAATCTTTAATAATAACAACTAATACTTGGTCTTCTGAATTGAGCAAATTGACTGCAAATGCAATGCTTGCTCAACGAATTTCCAGTATAAATTCTATTTCAGCCATTTGCGAGGCAAGTGGTGCCGATATTCAAGAAGTTTCCAAAGCAATTGGATTCGATTCTAGAATAGGAAGTAAATTTTTACAAGCAAGCATTGGTTTTGGCGGCAGTTGCTTTCAGAAAGATATTAACAATCTTATATATCTTTGTGAGAACCTAAATTTAAAAGAAGTAGCCGAATACTGGCATCAAGTGTTAGTTATCAACGATTACCAAAAAAAGAGATTTGTGGACAAAATAGTTAGATGTTTGTTCAATACTTTGAATAATAAAAAAATAACTCTATTTGGATTTGCATTTAAAAAAAATACAGGCGATACCAGGTTTGATACACATACCAGGAAAGTTTTCTAAATAAATCAAAATAAATCTATTAAAGGGAATCTGCTTCAATTCATATTTGCAAATATTTGTTAGACGAAGGTGCTTCAATAACAGTCTTAGATCCAAAAGTAGAATACGAACAAATGATTTTAGAATTGTCAAATCCTCAATTAAATTTGCCAATCGAAATGGTCAAGAGAAAAGTTCAGTTGTATTCAACGGATGTTATTGAAGCTTGTAAGGGTTCACATGCTATTGTAATTTGCACAGAATGGGATATTTTCAAGGTAAGCTGATAAATTTTAAAATTCTAAATAATAAATTAAAATGCTTATACAAAGACTTATGATTACAAAGAAATTTTCGAAATTATGCAAAAGCCAGCTCATGTTTTTGATGGAAGATTACTACTTGATCATCAACATTTAATTTCAATAGGATATCATGTTGAGGCTGTAGGCAAAAAAATCGATAACCATTCAAAAAAATAATTTTAAAACTTCAAAGTTGAAGACAATTTTATGTGATAAGATGTTCAAATTTTAACAATTTTATTTTTTTTAAAGTTAATGTTAAAATTTGACGTCAACCAAGTGTTTTTTTAATTTTTGTTAAAAAAGTTAAGAAAATTTATTCAATAAAGCTAATGAAATAATAATTTTTATTAACAAATTTTTTAATATAATTAATTTTTCAGAATCAAAGTTTTCTCTTTTGTAGCTATTAAATCTTATTTGAAATACATTTATTTTTTAATTTTAAAACTACTACCATTTTTTTTATAGTAAAAGAGGTAAATTCATTTATTCAAAGAGGTCAAAAAAATATATAAACTTAAAAAGAATGAGATTTGTTAACGGTTTAACCCCAACGGTTGTGGTATAATTTATAAAATACAAAAAACAAATAAAAGATTAGTTTCTATCATGAAGAGTGGAATATCGGATCTAATTGCCACTTGTTATATCAAATTTCTTATTTTTAAATTAGTCTATTGCTTTATTCAGTGACATCAGTGTATTTTTTATTGGAGACGGATTTTTTTTAAAGTTTTTTCTTGGCATTTTTATAAAAAAGATCATTAAAAATAAGAATATTTAACTAATCAATCTATTTTAATACAAATTTAAATTAAAAAAAAAAATTAACAGTACAACTTTAAAGTGAATTTTTTTAAAAATATGTGTTTTTGTTTAATAAAGAGAACAGTTATCTCATTCAAAAATGAATGATTGAAAAAGTAAAATCAGGGTCAAAAATTCCATTAGAAATTGTTTAAAAAAGATTTTTTTTCATGAATATATGAAAAAAAATCTTTTATTTGTATTTTTTGGGATATTTTTTGGATTGAATATCTACTCAAACCAGTCGAAACTCCTTAATTAGTTCTGTGTAAAAAATATTAAATTTTTTGTTAAAAAAAAAAATTTATTTCAGTAAGCGGATTTAATTTTTTTATTTTAAAAATTGCAAGAAATGCTGATCTAATTTGTGAAAATAAAAACATTCAAATTGATTTTTTAGTTTAAAATTAAAAATTTCATAAAAAAGTTTCCTTTTTAATTTTTGCATTTATTATGAAGTAAAAACTAAAATTTATTTAAGCTTTCATACTGAAATGTACCAATATATCTAAAAAATATTTTGGTAAATCAAATTAAAAAATTTAAATTAGGATAATTATTTTCATAAATTTTATGACTAGTTTTTCGAAAAACCCTTCGTTTAAGAATGATAAAGCTAAGTGAAAAAGACATGGAACGTTACCACGAGATGTTTAAAAAATTAGATGCAAATTGTGATGGAAAAATTGATGTTTACGATTTAGTTGTCTTATTTGATAAAATAAAACATTCTAGTGAAAATGAGAACCCAAAGACAAATTTAAGAAAAGATTCAAGTATAATCAAAGCTAAAGTAATATATATTTTTTTCAATAATTTAATTCTAAGATTTCTTGATAATTTTTTAAGAAATTTATATCAAAAAGCGACAAAAATGCTTCCGGTGATTTGAATTTTAACGAATTTGTCCAATATATGATTGAGCATGAGAACATTCTCGAGTTGGTTTTTAGAGGTATTGATACTAATAGTGATAGTGAGTATAATTTTTAATCTTTTATTTGTGATTCTATTTATCATTTAGGATTATTCAGATAAAATTGGTTGTGACGAATTAATAAAATATTTGAAAAAATTTGGTATCGATATCAGTACAAGCGAAGCCAAAAAACTTGTAGAAAAGTAATTATGATATAAATGAGAAAATAAATATTTTGTTATAAATTTCTTTAAGAGTGAACAGAAATGGCTCATTAGTAATTGAACCAAATGAATGGAGAGAATACTTTTCATTAGCACCCATTGAAAATATACACGACTTGATTTATCATTGGAGATATTCTACAGTATTAAGAACATAAGATTTTTTCAAAAATTATTTCTCTTATTTTAGCTTGTTGATATAGGTGAAGGCAATACAGTGCCGGATGATTTTTCAAATGAGGAAACCCGAACTGATATGATCTATAGAAATTTGATTGCGGGAGCGTTTGCAGGAGCTGTGTCGAGAACTTGTACAGCTCCTTTTGATCGCTTAAAAACAGTCATGCAAGTAATCAAACAATTTTAATTTTTTTTCAACTGTTAATTTGGTTTTTAAAGGCTTTAGGTTCCCGAAAGAAAATAAAATTAATCGGAGGGTTTAAGCATATGTTGAACGAAGGTGGTTTAAGAAGTTTGTGGAGAGGTAATGGTACGAATGTTTTAAAAATAGCACCAGAAGCTGCTCTTAAGTTTACATTTTATGAAGAAGTAAATTCATGACATATTTTCAAAACTTTTTTTTAAAATAAGCTTGATTTTAGCTTAAAACCGTCTTCAATAGAGACAAAAATCGAGAAGCAAATGTTTTTGAACGATTCTGTGCAGGTTCTATGGCTGGAGCTTTAGCTCAGTCAACAATTTATCCTTTGGAGGTATAAATTTAAAAGGTTTTATGAATTTTATAACAATGTTCCAGCACAAATATTGTAATTGAAATAAATTAATGGCTAAACTTTTTCTGAAAATGCTATCAATTAATGAATATCCAAACATAAAATTAGGATTCTGCAAAAATTTGCCATTTTAGCAAAATTTATTAAAAATTTAATTTAACTCTAATTTTTTAGCTATACATAAAAATTAATTAAATTTTTTCAATCGACAAAGCCAAATTTAATTAGATTCTTTTCTTAAATTATTTTTTTTTAAAGTTATTAAAGACTCGGATGGTTTTAGGTAAGACTGGCGAATACTCTAGTATATACGATTGTGCAAGGAAAATTATAAAAAATGAAGGAATAAGAGCATTTTACAAAGGCTTTATTCCAAATATATTGGGAATTATTCCTTATGCCGGTACTGATCTTGCAGTTTATGAAGTTAGTGTCAATATTTTATCTAGCAATTTTAAAAGGAATAATTTTAGACTTTAAAACGATTCTATATGAAAAAAAACCAAATGGACGAAAACCCGTCCATACCGATTTTACTGTTGTGCGGAACAACAAGTACAATTTGTGGTCAATTGATCAGTTATCCATTATCGCTGATTAGAACACGTTTACAAGCTCAAGAGGTCCCAATGAATTCTACAAGTCGTGATACGATGGGAAAACTACTTATACGTATTTGGCGTAATGAAAGTCTAAAAGGCTTTTATCGGGGTCTTCTTCCAAATATTATTAAAGGTAAAATATCATTAAATGCTATACACTTTATTGATTTAAATTTTTAATTGATTAAAGTTGTTCCTGCCGTAAGCATATCATATGTGGTTTATGAAAACGTGAAAAATGTTTTAATTTCCATCAAAAATAAAGAGAACTAATGAAATTTTTTTTTTTTTAAATTTAAAATAAAAATTTTTTTAACATAAAATCAAACTAAAAAATTAATTGTAAATTGAGATCCCATTAAATGACGCAAATAATTTTTATATTTAGAAAAAGACAATTCTATATAGGTTAATTAATGAGTAAAAAAAAATATTTTTGAAATTTTTGAAATTTGATCCAAGTAATGAATTTTGTTTCAACAATTCAACAAAAACTAGAATTATTTTTAAAAATGAAGACAATAGTCACTAAAAAGACAATATTAGTTCAAATTTAATTTGAAAATACAATTACAATAAAATATATAAAAAATCCAAAAATCATGATTACAAACTTCGCTTAATATTTTACAAAAATTCAAAAATTCATTCAAGAATCAAATTTTTTTATATAAATTATGACTCATAGGTAGAAATGATTTTTTTTAGTCTTAATTTAAAATTCATAATTTAAAATTTAACTTTAATTTAAATAAAAATTATATTTTTTTATTCTCTAAAATTTTATACTCAATGTTCATAATTTAAAAAAAATAGCATTCATTTTGATAAAATAATTGTAAAAACTAAATAGAACAGGAAACAAAATTTTAAAATTAATAATGATATAAAAATTTTCCGGATTTAAAAAAGATTAACTAATTTTTACATTTATCTTGATTGGTTTAATCATTATATATATTAACTTGGTAAATGATCTCAATTTAAGCTTAGTGGAACAGGAAACTATGAAAAATGCAATAAATTTAATAACTTGATATTTCCTAAAATAAAATAGTTTGATTTTGTATATATTATTTTTGAAAGACAAATTTTTTTTTTCGAAGGCGTTAGATTTTTTTTAGCTAATTGAGCTTTTTTAAATAATATAACATAATACCAATAATAAGTATGAATTTTCAAATTAAATGTGAATTTTTTGTCTTTTATATATATTTACTGTATTAGAGAAAAAAATTGTAAATTTCAGTTTAAAGATAAAAATATTCATCATCCAAAATATTTTCTGTTAATATTAACATTTTGATCTTATTTTGATATTTTGAAATTAATTTAGTTGATTTATTCACAATGACAACTCATGGATTTGTTATTTTTTCCTAATTCATTGGCTTAGTCAGTCAACATTTTGAAAAAAATTTTTTAAACGTGTGAATTTTAAACATGAAAATTTACTTTTAGTCTTTTGAATTAATAATTTAAACTTTTAACAAACAGAGAATATAAGGTACACATAAGGATTTTCTAAAAATCGATTTTTTCCATAGGTAATTTTATTGCCGCCGAATTACGGCATTCACTCAAGGCAAAATAATTAAATAATTAAAGTAATACAAAGAGAAATGACGATGCTTATTTAATAATGAAAATATAAGCATTTTATTTATTAAATTTTACAAAATAATATTTGAATTTGAGATTTACGTTTGTTTGATTTATAAGTAAAAATAAAAAAGATTATAGGTTTAGCTTTCTTGATTTATTGTGAGACGTTGAGTCATTTTGACATATTTTTTTTTCAAATTTAATTGGAAAATTAGACAGTCTCTAAATTTTACACTCTAAAAAAATTTCAAATAATTCAATATTTTTCGGAAATATGCTTTGCCCGATTCAAGTGGGTTGTTTGCTTAATTAAAATTTGTCTAATTTATCTGACTGAATATTTTTTTCTCAAATTTCATTGATATAAAAATGATTTTTAGAAATTGAGTAAATTAAATTTAATTTTCCGCTTAATTTGCTTATGACAAGAGTGCAGAATCAATAAAATTCCATAATACTCCGTTACACAATACTTTAAAGTTAAAATTTAATTGAAAGAGATGTTTTGCTATAAATTTTTTTTTTATAAGACCAAAGTAAAACAATTTAGTGGAAAATCACTACAAGTTTGAAAATTTTAATAAAATATTCATATTGTTTCAAATATTATTTGTTTTTAAATTTTAGTTCGATTTCAGTTAGCCAAAACAATGAGTAGGGAAAAAATTAAACTTGTTAACAAAATTATCTAAATTTTCTAATTAAGAAACGAAAAGACTAATAGCTGGATCAAATTGTTAATCAAGAATTTTGTAATATTTGCATGGGTTTATACGCATTTAGTAAGACTTTTAATTAACAAAACAAAAATAATCAAATGGCAGTATTCGTTTTATTCGTTTATTGAATTAAATCATTTTTGTTTTTTTATAATTTCCAATTCTGTTAAACTAGCTAGAAGCATAAAGGTCAATTAATCTGCTGAAATTTCTTATTTCAATATCCATCAAACATAAAAGCTGCCTGAAAATATAAACAATATCAAATCATATATTCAATATATGATCATCAATTGTTGAATAAATATAAGCACAAATTTTTGAGTAATTTTCCTTACACTATATGTCAACAACACAATTTACAAAAACGGTTTTGGTCGATTCACCTTGGCAAATTATTAAGATATTTTTTTTGCATTATTGTCAAAATTCAAAACAGACTTTTGTATCAAAGAGTAAATTTGAAATTGTGTAGGTTTTTATTTTATGATCAGGGATTTCTTTAAAAAAAAGGAATACATTTAATTACATAATCTTAGGAAATCAAATTCTTATCACATTTATTTAGATTTTGAAAGAAAAATGTTTGCCTTTCAAAAGGCAAATTATTGCTAGAGGATTTGTTTTGACCAAGTTACTTAAAATTTTCAGTACTATCATGTTTTTGGATTCGAATAACTAATCCTTTAAATAGATATTATCTCCGATTGAATAAACGGTCTTAGCTTAGAAGATCAAATTTTGCCTCTTAGGTCTTCCGAGATAAGAATAACAAGCTAGTTATGAGTTTAATTAAAAAACTATTTTTAAATATTTCATAGGGCAAATAAAACAAAATTCTATTTTTGTATTTGAATATTTTTTTCTTAGCAGAGTTTACAATTTTGTCTAGACTTTGATAGACGTAATGGATATGATTTCAATTTGGCAAATTATGAAGATAATTTTAAAATTTAAATTATGCTTTTAATTAATTAACTTTCGTAAAAAGAATAAGTGAAATTCTTACAAAAAACAAAAAAATTTATGAGACTTGAATTTTTTAAATTCAATCACTTATTGGTAATAAGGACCATGTGGATCTAAAAATTTGTAAATTTTTGAAAATTAAATAAAATGAGCTAACTAGGATAAAATTGCATGATCCTTAGTCTAGACTATTAAAATTTTAAATTTTACGTATTTTAAAAAAAAAAATAAAAAGCGAAAATTTTATGCAACACTTGTTAACTTGTATACCTTTCAGTCCTTGCTAATATTAATTTTTACAAGATAATTTTATCATGATCGACTTAGCATTATAAAAAGCTAGCCATGCATCATGTGTTATCTTGTGTGAAAAGGTTTGGTCACTCTATAAAACTGAAAAATTTCATTTTTTTTACCACTTTTATTTTGTTTAATTTTCAGAATTTATAAAAGTTATTTGAAGAATGAGTCAATTTATTTGTTTCAAAAAGGAAGTAAATAAGATTTTTAAAAATAAAATATAATCTAATTTTAAAGCCCACATTCAAATAAAAATTTTAGGATAGAAATTCTTTTTTTAGATATTACAAATGTTCTAAACTTTTTCCACGAAAATTGACCAATTCTAGAAATTTTTGAATAAATGACGACATATTTTTCGCAAAATAATACTTCTAATATTCTATAATATTAAAATTTAATTATTTAGACAAATTCACTAATTCTTTTCTTGCCTTCAAACAATTGTTGGTGAATAATGTATAAAGCATAAAATAGCATAGTTTTTAAATTCGCCCAAGTAATTGAATTATTTCTTTTGACAACTGACAAAATCAATAGGCCTCAAGAAGATTTCAATAAACCTTAAAAAAAGATCTAAGAATCCGTATCATGATCTGAAAGCGCGTCGTAGGCTGACTGTTTGATAAATATATATATGTATATTTTTTTTTATTTTTTTATTTTAATATTTAAAAAATCTTTTTTTTTAACGGCAAAGTAAAATTATTAGTTAATTTTTCATTTTCTCTTTTTGCTCAAATATTTTAAATGCCAAATTTGATTGCATTGCGTATTTAAAATTTTTTTAAACTAAAAACGAAAAGTTTTAAATATAAAAGACTGTAAATCATAATGCAGTGAAATTGAGCCTTAAAAATATTCTACTTTGTCTTTTCAACCTAATTTTAAGTTTATTTAATTAAAATTTGTTAAAAATATTCTCGTTTTTTTTTTAAAATTAAAAATAGAATTATCCAAGTAAAAGTATATTAAATAACGTTTCAAGTTATTTTATTACAAGTTATTTTTATAAAATCAAATTTAATATTAAATTTCTAATTACTAAAAATTTTCAATGTGAAAAATGATATAAGACTGATTTGCTCTGTTGCCTTAAAATAACCTGGTACCACTATTTAATTCTTAACATATGAATTTTTTTTCTTTTTTCGATTTTAAATATATTTATAATATATTTCTTTGAAATCGGCCGACAAATAATAATTTTTTTCTGAATCATCATCAGTCATTTAAGAGGCTTTAAGCTTAAATATTCACATAATTCAAATCAAATTGTCATTTGTAGACAGTTAGAAAAATAAGTAAAAAACGTCTTTTTTTTTTATTTAAAAATAAAAATATTTTTAGAAAAATCTAAGAAAAAGAAATTTTTTTTGTATTAAATTAACAAATATACTATTGGCGTATCAAAAACTAATTTCGCTCTACAATTTTTTTAATTCTTAAATTAACCTCAAAATAAAATATTTAATTTAGGATGTCCGAACGTCCGCCTTTTTTCCCAAATGAACTTAATTTTTTTCTCTTTATTATAGATTTATCACCATTTTTGTGGTTTTTTTGTTTTATTTTTTGAAATTTAAAACTATGAAGTTGAATTTAGTGCTGCTTACATTAATTGTATTATACAAATACAGCAGTTGTTCATCTTTTTTTGATTTTATGAACAAGCATAGTCCAAATTTTGGTCAATTTCAGTTGCCCAAAGTAGAAGCCAAAATCGATGAATCACCATCAGTTGATAAATCAGTTTTTGGTAATACGCATGAGTCGTTTTTTGAGTTTGCTGAACGAAGAGTGGCCGACTTGAAGAATAGAAACACGATACTTTTTGAGAATGCGGTAAAAATGTGTCCATACTCGGCCAAATTACAAGAAAATGAAGATTCTAGCAGGTTTTCAAGATCACTGTATGATACCGGAAAAAAATCGTGTACTGTTGGAAGCTATAGTTTTCACAATAATTATGGCTTAACTGCTGATCGCTTATTTCTAGTTGATCCATTTACCATTGGTCTCATTAGCAAGTCAGACAGCACCTTGAAGCTATTCAACTTCAACCTTTACCACAAGTCGCTAAATCACATTAGAACAAAGTATTTTCGTAACGAGCTACCTGCGGATGCATGTGCAGACAGAAACAAGCATATTTTCATTGTTTTCCCTGATCAAAACAAGATAGCCAAGTACGAGCTTAATCATTCATTTACGAGCAGATTTTCGACGCGTAGAAACAAGTCACAAACTCTATTTAGAGAAGTTTCATCTAATAGAGACTTTGATTTTCGACCGTCAACAATAGCTTGCTATGATGATCATATTTACGTGAGTGAAAATCCTAAGAATCAAGTTAGAATTTATGACAACTACTTGAGACTAGTAAGAATTATTTATCTAAATGGTGTGATTGTGTCAAATCATCGTCGAATATCATTGAATCAGAACGTGCGTGTATTCATGGATGGATCTGACGGACTTGCTCTCTTTAATCCATCTTTATCTAATCCAATTACTACTCACAAAAAATACAGCTTGTTTGGTGAACGAAACCGTGTAAATGTGTGTCACTTCTACACCAATATGGCTTGCTTAGAAGACGTTCATGTCACTGCTCAGTCAAGAACTACATCCAATATTTACACTGCTGATAGCTGTAACAATGAAATAAAGCAATTTTTGTTCAATAATGGAGAAAAGATAGACTTAGTTAATCGCTACTCGGTAAATGGTAGACCAATTAGTGTCGTAACAAATCAGCTTGATTACATTTTTGTATTGACTGAGCGACCGAGAAAAATTTATATTCTAGATCCTAGAGAATGTTAAATAATTAATTATTTATTTATATCTTTAATTTTGTAGTTTTTTTTAATTTTTTTTTGTCAAATACTTGAGAGCATGAAATTTTAAATAATTTATTTAAAAGAAAACATTTAGATTTTTTAGTACATTTTGTAAACATGAAAGATAGAATAATTTTTATTTCTAAACATTTGTGAATATTATCATATCCGAAGAGATGTCAAATATTCTTGTATTTTTTTTTTATTTACATAGACATTCTCTGAGGAAAATACAAACAGAAATTTTTCGATTATTTTTTTGCTTTTAAAAGGCTTTGAAAATTACCAAGTATTTTTTTAATTAAATGAATCTCATTTTTTTGTATTTTTTTTTATTTTTGGTGATTAAAAGAATGAATTAAGATTAAAATTAAACAAAAATTTTTTTAGTTTTTTTTTTATTTTTAAAATGTTTTTTTCTATTTTTTTTTGTGTCAAAACTTAATTTAAAATCGAGAATGATTTCTAAAATAAAGATATAAAAAAATTTATACTTTTTTTATACTTAAATGCTTAGTATTCATTAAAATAGGATGGTCCCATTAAAATCGATACCACAAATTTTCAATAAAATACCCTAATTATCAAGATTATACATAAAAAGATTATTTTACACTAAATTAATTAGAAAGCCACTATTTTTATTTAATTGACACTACTTTTTAAATGGCATTGAATCCGATCCGAGTCCAAGGAAGAAAAAGAGCGATAATCGAGTTAAACAATCAAGAGATTATTGACAAAGAAACAAAATCGTGTGATCTATGCAGTGCGCATATGAAGAAAGGACGTTCTGGACTTGTCCAAACAAATGTGTAAAAAAATGGGGGAAGTATGAAAAAATTGTTTTTTTTTTTATTTTATTGTCATTTTTTATTTTTAGTGGTGTTTTTAATAATATTGGGGGAAAAAACTTAAAAATTTGAGGTATTTTATTGAAAATTTGTGGAATATAAACTAATTTTCTCTTGGATTTGTAAGCTTGTACTGACTGAAAAATTTTGGTATTTGCCTAATGACTTTAATTTTAAAGAAATCTAATTAAATAGAAATGGTCGACTAAATCAAGGAAATTAGAGTAAAATAATATAAATTAAAATTCAAATAATATTGTTTTAGCATTTTGTCAGAAAAAATTAATGTACTGGACAAGCTTACGAACTATTAATAAAAACCAAGTTAATTCCTAATTTCACAATCAATTTTACACTTAAACTTCTACTAATTTATAAGTTTTTTGATAATTAAAATTAAAAAAAAATCATTGTAATTTTTTATTTTCTGTATAAATAAACTAAAATTAGCTCTATTTTTTATTAAAAAATTATTATTTTGGTTTTTTTAAACAATCAAGTCTGAAAACGTAATTTTATAACTTAAAGTCTTCGATTAGACCATCCATTTTTAAAATAGCCAAAAGTTTTCTAACATGAAAGTGGGATCTTTATTGCCAATTTTGTAGATAATTTTCTGATGATTATTTTAAGTATCCTTTTTTTCAAAAAAAAGTTCGGGATCACAATTAAAATTTGCATCAAGTTTTTTGGCACAAAACTTTCAAAAAGACATTTTCTAATTTTCTCAGAATAACGACTTACATCAACTAGATCATTAAGTTTAAAATATGCTTTAATTGATTATTAATTTAGGTCAGTTTTAAGCAAGAAATAATATATTAACTAAATAGTTCACTAAGAATTATTTCGAAATCATTTTTCGAAAAACCAGCAATACTCTTAAAGTCTCATAATCTAGTGTTATTGTATTTCTAAATTAATCAAACAAGCTGTTCTTTTTGGAATATTTAAATTTTTTATACGTTTTCCATTATCATAGCTGTTTATGGATGTTTTACGATTTCGGATTTGAAGTGATTTGCAGCTTCAACAGATTCTGTGGTTTTTAAAAAAAAATAACGATTTTATGGGATATCTTTGAATCGTATTTTATTGCATTTTGGACACTTAATTTAGATCTTTCGGAGACATGATTAATTTTAAAATTATTTTTGATATTTGATTAGCCAGCAGTTAAACATTAGTAATGACAATCGTAAATTAAAAAAAAAAACATTTATTGACAAGTCACATAATTATTCATTTTTCAAAAATTTTCTTTTTCAATGAAAGATTTTGATTTTTTTTATTATAAGTGATATTTAAAGAACTATAAAATTTGGTTTTAAACCAATACTGCTGCTAATAAAAAATCAGATGGGTTAGAAAAAATTAAGAAAAAATTGTTTTTTGCATTTAATTTTTAACAAAAAATCCTATGTCACAATATTTTTGCTGTTTTTCTTATTTTTTTCTTTTTAAACTGAACTATCGACATATTCTGTTTAGCCTCTTGTACTACTAAAGAGATGTTTTCTTAATTTTTAAATAAAAGCCTATGGGCTAAATTTTTATGTCCTTGTTAATAAATTGGTAATAAAATTATTACATTTATAGCGATTTTTTATCAAATTGGAGGTGGAATTTGCATTTTAATTTACATCCTTAAAAAAAAGCGTAAAAAAAATAACAATATTAAATAAAATGCCTCTCTAGAAAGAAGACTGGGTCAGAGTAAAAAAGGTGAAACTTTTGAATTTGATATATTTTGATATAAAGAAAATTTGTCACAAATTTTGACTTCAAATTGCGGGTGATTTTTGTCATGTTATTTCGATTGATGAAATCGGTTGAACAGTCATTAGTTTGTTGAAGATATTAGCTTCCTTTAATAGAGCACCTTTTTATCAAGTACTGTATTGAACTTTTTTAAAAAAAGGAAACTCAAATTTGTTGATTCTTTAAAGATATATCGTTAAATAATCATTATATAAAAAAATTAAAATTATTGAATTTAACAATAAAATAAGAAATTAACTGATTAAGCAGACTATTATTATTTGATTTATTATTCAGATTTTATTTAACAAAATAAGCTAGCATAATGTTGGAAAAAAATAAATCTTTGACCATTTTTGTAATTTAAAAATAATTAAAATCTCAAAATAATACTTTTTTTTTTTTTTTTTTTCCAATTTATTTTCAAATATAAGTAAAAAATGGTCAGCAATTTCGGGCGAGTAAAGTAGTTAAGAGTTCGAATTTTTTCGGACATTTGTTAAAATCTGAATAATAAATTACATAATCATAATGATCTGCTTAATCAATTAATTTCTTAATCTCTTGGTTAAAATTTTATAGTAAATTTTGGAATTCATTTTATAAATAAATAAATAAAAAAAAAATACTTTGGGGCGGACCCCAGGTTCGTCCGAATAGCTTGCGCCTTCGTTTAAACCCAATTGTTACAAAGCATTGATTAAAAAGGGAAAAAATAAAAAGTTCGAGTTAAGGAATTCATTTTATAATTGCTCTATTTCTCCCTTTTTTCAAAACATTCGACTTATGTCATTTCTTATTTCAATTTATCTTTTTTAATTTTCTAATTATAAGATTTTAATGATAATGATTTTTTAAAGAAATTTTCTCCTACAAATTGCTTAACATTGGTTTTATTTCTATTGTCTATTATATTTCAGAAAACTGAAAGTCTATCAAGATATTCGTATTAATACATAAAATACAAAAATTAGTTTTTAAAATGAACAGATAATGATTTTTCGAGAATTATTTCTTTATTTGAATTTTAATGATTTTTTAAAGAAATTTTCTCTTACAATTTTTTTTTCGTTAAAATGTCAGCATAAAATGCTAATTTTCAGATGATTTTACAGTAATTCACTAAAGAATCATTACAAAATCATATTGGGTTAACTTGTTACCCGAAATAAATTTTTCTCCTTTCTTTATATTTAATTAATCAATTAGATAATTATATTCAATCTTAATACTATAGCTCATTAGAACTCTGCTCGGGTATTTTTTCCGAGTTGCAGTTCAACTTACTACTAGTATAGATAGAGTTTTATCCTTAATATTTTTTTAAAGAAAAATTATATTTTTAGCAAAAAATGTTAAATAAAGTATCTTTCACTAGTGTTTTCTTAAAATATATTTTTTAATTTAACTTTATTAAAAAGAGAAATGTTTTTGTTCAGTTTTGATTAAAAATTTAAAGCCCCCTATAATTTTAAAAATATTTTGAGAATTAGATTTTTTGTCATATGCCGAAAAAAAGTTCATATTCGTAAAAAAGTATATAACCCCTAAAAATTTTATAATAGTTCCAGTTATTGGGCTATTTTTCCAATTAGTTTACTCATAAAAAATTAGAATATCAAGAAAGAAATTTTATAAATATAATAAAAATATTTTAATTCGCTTTATTTCAAAATAACTAATAATTAAAGTTTTTTTTTAATTAATCGAATTTAAGCTACCTTAAAATTGCTTCACAAATTTTAGTTACCTTAACAACTGAATTTTGCTCAGAAATAATTACGTATTTGTAAATTTATTTTCATGTTAATATAGAAAATGGTTAATTACGATTCAATTACCCATGGGCTCAAAATAGAATTCATACAGAATGAAAAATTATTCAATGGGACAGTTCGATATAAAGGAGGTATTAATGGCAAAAAAGGTGTTTTTATTGGAGTCGAAGCTGATGAACCAGGTTTACTAATTAAAAATAACTTTGCAGAATTTTAAAATTTAAATAGTTGGCTATTGTAATGGACTATTGCTCGGTAGAATATATTTTCAGTGTGCCGACAAACATGGATTATTTTTGACTGCTGATAAGATTAGACTAGCTAGTCATTTGAAAAGAAAAAGGTTGGTTCTTATTTTAAATATTCAACTAATTTATTTCGAACTAGAAAATGTACTGTGCATAAATCTTTAAAATCTGAATGTGATGAATTACTATTTAAAAGTAAAGTGTATTTACTAATTTTTTTTCTAAATAAATTTAAACTCAAAAAGGTACATGTCCTGAACCGAAATTAAATACAATCAGTGAAGATTATTTACGAAGAGCGAAAACATGTTTTAATTTATCTTATGATAATATCTTTGCTAATGAAAGAAGACACATTAAAAACAGTTATTTGGTTTATTGTCCAAAAAAGTTTTTTTTTTTTTTATTCGAGTATTTTTTAAAGAAAAATATTTTCTAGTTTGAATCCAGAAGATGTTTCTAAAAATTTAAGCAGCTTTCAGCGTCAATCCTCTATTCAAAGAGAATTCATGCCCAAAGAAGAGATGAAATTGTACACTTCAATTAATTGGGAATACAAAGGTGTCAGCTTGCCGAAAAATACTGATCTGAGTAATGCATTTGAAAGCTTTAATCTATCAAGGTCGAATTATATTGGAACTGATTAATTTAAAATAAAATATAATTGAATTTTGTTTTTCAAAAAATTTAATCAATTTATACTATAAAAAATAAAAGATAAAAGTGTGTATAAAATTATTTAGAAAAATTTATAAAGTTGATAATTTTACATTTATTTAAAATTAGCTCAGGTATTTCTCAGTTTATAAATAAACGATATTTTAAAACATTCCTCATAAGAAAACTCGTTTATAATTCAAAGTTAAAACGATATTTCTTCTTATTTTTTCTTAATATATTTAGTTTAAAAATGCATTTTCAAACAAATAATAGCAAGTTTGTTTCTTAAAATAGAATTAAAATAGTTTTGGTTTATGTTTTAATTGAAAAATAAAGCTTTCAGTTTTTTCGCTTGCTTAATTCAAAACGCCGTTTCACATACTTAGCTAATTTTTTAAAATTTGCTAGGTATTATACAATAAAATTAGACTATCAAATTATTTTAGAAGAAAATAGAAAAGTGCTGCTAACAATCTAGCCAAAAACAATAATTTAAATATTGTAACAATAATTTAATAATTTTTAGAAATTAAGAAATCTAATTACATTTTCTTATAGAAAACATTTCTAAATCGGAAAATGTTTAATTAGGTAAATTTAAATAAGCATGTAATATTATAGAATTATTGTTATTTAGACTGTTTTTTATTTATTTTTTTGTTTTAAAGCAATTTTAAATTATAGTGATTAGTTTTTTTTTTAGTTCACTAAAATAATAAATTATTTTTAATTTTCTAGTTTTAAAATTCCAAATGAAATTTTTGAATCATGGAAATGTATAGATGAGTGATTGTTTATTAATACAAAATAAAAATAGGCATTGACTACAAGAAATTTTTTAGTAAATTAACAGTTTGGCAGTTTTCAACAATTATTATAAATTAAATAAATGAATTAATAAATTTTATTAAACAAGAAATGAAATGTAGCATTATAATAACAGTTTATTAGGTGCATCAATATTAACAAATAATTTGTAAATAATCGTTCTTTAAAAAGCACTTTATTACATTTGGATATTTAGATGAAATTTTTTCTTTTGATTTTAAAAAATAATCATTTTATTTTTAGTTAGACATTAATTTAAAAAACGAGTTTAATTTTACACTAATTTTTCGGATATCCTAAGTAATTAAACGCTCCTTATTCTTTAAACAAAGACATTAAAAAACATAATATATATGATGAGATAGTGTTTTTATTGTTAGAATTCCTCCATGATACTGTATTGAATAATTTGTTTTTATTTATCATTACAGTCTAAAAATTTAAAAAGAGACTAATTAATTGAAAATATTTTGTATGTTAATTGACTGAACTAACAAAAATCTACTAAAATTTCACAAAAATCAAATGATTAAAATTTTGAATTACTGGGTAGATAAATTGAAGAATATCAGATAAAATCAAGTAGTGTTGGGTACCGTGAGTGGCGGCCACTAGACCGTCAAAAGTTGATGTTGGCCGTTTAGATGGCCGCGAGGTAAA
>VANL01000354.1:0-39431 GCA_006352455.1 Brachionus sp. 'Tiscar' | reverse complement strand
CAATTAAGGGTTCATTGCTCGCAATATCAAAAGCTTTGTTTCTTATATATACAAATTTTTCACATGATATATGAAATTTCTTTTGAGGCACCGATCAGAAGTAAATCCATTTTATCTTCAAAATCCCAAACATTACTGGTAATTAGCTGTATGATAATTCACAAGCTATATTTTTAATAATTAATGATGATGATAAACTACTCAGTTAAAATTTGATGTTGCATCAATGAAAAAACCAAAATTTCATTATTAGATCAGGATGAATTTAATACGTCACATATGAACAATGACTAGTAAAAATATTTAAATTTCTTTAGTTACTAATAATTGTATTTAATTTTTCTTTTCAGAAAATTTGAATATTTCCGTTAAAATTGAATTTTCGTTATTATTTAATTGAAAAATAATTGTATAGATTAAATTTTTTTTATTAAATAAAAGTATGCAAAAATTAAAATTTCATCAATTATCCATCGATGACACATGATGAAATGTATCACTCCTCATTGATGATGCATCAAGTTAATTTTACGTATTTGCATTGATGTCTCATTTTAAAACTTTTAACTGGGAAGATTTAAATTTGAAAATCTAAAAAAAAAATTTTATTTTATGATTTAATTCCTTTAACTGTTTTTTTTTGTTCACTCTTAATTAGCAATTTTTTAGGTATACAAATTCAATATTTAAGTATATGCCGAAAATTCTTGAACTACAGAATTTGTTGACAAAATATATCGAAGAAAAAGACAATGTAAGCAAAAAAAAATCAAATTTCAGCCTTATTAATTAATTTTCTAATTCAAAAAAGGATGGATGTGTCGTCTTAACAAAATTAGTTTTAGCATTCGGCGAAAATCAATTGAGTGTAATATTTGATGGTTTTCTTTCAGGTAATGATCAAGTGAAGCAAATTTTGTTACAATTTATGAATTTAATCATGGTAAAAAAGAGAATTAAAATATTTTATAAAATAAGAATAAGTGTTTTGCTTAGAATTTAACATCCATGCCGGGTAGTTTTCCAGTTGACGAAGAAAGCTCTGATTTGACTTTTGTCTTTTGGTATTCTTTACAGGTATTGATAAAAAATGAAACTTTTCATTTTATCGAATTAAAAAATAAAACTTTTTAGGATACGCTTTTGGGAATAGACCAAGTCTCAAATGATCTGCAGACTATTTTCCGTCCATTTTTCATAAATTTATTAGAAATTTTTATTGTAAAACTTCAACTTGCCAACAACTACGACGACTGGACCGATGAAGAAAAAGAACGTTTAAGATGTTACAGAATCGATATTGGTGATACTATGGTTTACATGATTTCATTGATTGGAGAAATAATGCTCGAATTTTTAATGAAAAGATTGGTAAGTTGCATTGAAAATGATTCAGATAACTGGCGTATTCAAGAAGCTCTTATCTATATGCTCCAGTCAGTGGTCAGTGAACTAAATGAATCATGCAGTCCTGACTTTAGTTACTCGAACGATGTCTATTTAGTCAGTTTTGTAGATCTTTTACCAAAAATAAAATATACAAATAAACATATTTTATCAACAACTCTTTTGGCCGTCGGTAGTTTGGGAAGCTGGCTAGAACGAAATTCCAGCGTGCTACCCAACGCCATTTCACTGTGTCTATTGGGTCTTAAAACAGAAGCAGTTACTCAATCGGCAAGCTTTGCTCTAAAGGACATAATTAATGATTGTGATCTATCTTCATTTGCCGATCAAATTATATCTACTTGCCAAGTAAGCCAAACTTTTTTAGATTTTTAAAATTCTCTTTCAAGATTCGATTTTAAAAAATTAAATTTTTTTTTAATATTAAGACTATTATAGACATATTGGAAGGCTAAAAAAAAATATATTTGAAAATATCTAATTTAGAATTTAATGAATTTGCAAGTTTTTCATCTTTTGAATTTTTCTGTTCAATCGACCATGGTAGTTCTTTTTGGCTAGAAATTGCTTAATATTGATAGCCTCTTGACATTAAAATGATGACTAATTATGTTAATTTAGACCAGACTTTTAAAAAAAAAAAGTCCGGACTTGGACTTGACTTAAGACTTGCGACTTTTAAACAACTCTGCTTTAGACTTAAATATTCTTTCTTTCGAAGTTATTTTAAAAACTTCGAAACTTTAATCCAAGCAAATAAAAAAAAAATTTCTTTTAATATTTTTTTAATTAACTTTAGAATAACATAAAACTTCAGGCTAAAATTCATTTAAATATTTTTTTGAAAATTATAATAGCAAAAATCAATAGATTAAACGAGCTTGAGATCAATAAAAAAAAAGAAATCTAAAAAAAATTAAAATATAAGTTAACTCTTCATGTTTCAATTCTAAAAACTTTATATCACAGTCATAAAATTATGATTTTTATCTATATTTTAAGTTAAGACCAATTTCATTGTATGATATTAACACTTAAAACTTAAAATTTTCATTTTAAATTTATAATCATCTATTTTTTTACAAATTTTTTAAGAATCCTTTTCAAAATTCATTATAAAATTCCAAGTCAAGTATTTTGACTTTTTAAAATTTTAAGACTTTTATGTTTTTTATCAAAGTTTGAATAATATTAAATTTAATTCAAGAAAAATTCTTATTAAGAAAATCTCAATTTAATATATCATTTAATCTATAAATTTGATTTTATTATAAACTTTAAATATTAAAAAATTCCAAAAAAAAATTAGAATTTATATAAAGGTGCTCATAGTATCCTCAGTTTTCTACTGACATATAAAGTTACATTTATGACATGTTGAAATATAATTTTGAAATTCAGTGTTAGATATTTATGAGATTTAAGTTGCTTTTAATTTTTTTTCCAACAGTTAGTTTATCATAATTAAATTTAAATTTAAAACATTATATATCTTTCAGGTGCTTAAATTAAGTTCAAAATTTAATCCTTAATTATTAAATATTTTGGTAATAAAAACTTTTTAAACTTTTTCTAAAAAAATCGAAAAATTCAAATTTAGATCCAAGTTAATTTTTAAGGAAGCATTGAAAGCAGGTTTTGTGGCTCAGAATTATGAAAATCGTCTTATGTCAATAATTGGTATGTGTCTGTCAGATTTATTGATTGTTGAATATCAAAAATCAATCAATTGGTTGCAAAGTTTAGTCGAACCGTATATTGCAAAGCTTGGCGAATTAGCTCAATTAAAACAAACAGATAAAAACACTCAATCTTTAACATGTCATATACTTAATTTATTGTCTCAATTAATGTCGTCACTAATTCAACGACAACAAAATCACAATAGTACCGATATTATGACTGCAAACGATTCAACAGCTTCATCTGCAAATACTTCTTTTCAATTAGGAATTGGCCACGGTGCAATGGTCAACTCATCCAATGACGAAAGAGCCATTGTCAATTCACTATTAATTAAATTAATTCCTATTTACAAGCAGATAATTACTCGTAATCTTTCAACTGATCTGATTATTATAGACAAACTTTTTGAGAGCATTTCTGTAACATTGTCATCAAATATTGCTTCTAACAATCCACAACCAGAAAATGAAATTAGTGAAGCAATTTTAAATGAATTAATTCAAATGTTTTATATTCTAAATGAGAATTCATGGAGAAAATATGCCTATGAAGTTTGTAGACAAATACTTATTATATGGTGGAAAAATGATAAGCACAAGAGTAATCTGGCTAATTTGTTTTTATTTAGTTATCAAAATGCAATGAAATTAATGACAAGAGGTAAAATATTAATCATGGCTAAGTTTAAATTTAATTTTTGATTTAAAGATATGAACTGGTTCCATGATCATACTGATGTTGTCGAACAATATTGTACATGTCTTGCTAAAGTAATCAAATCTTTATTCTTAAAAAAAATTTATTGATCAAAATATTTTATAAGCTTTTAAAATCAAAATATTATGATTTATTCGAAAAATTAAATGAAGAATCTCTGGTTTATCTGTTGAAATTTGGTAAGTTCATATTTTTATAATTAACTTTTTTTTTAATGATAAGAAAACAATTTTTTAATGTTTTTTAATTAATAAAATTTAATGTTTGTTAAAAAAAGACAATCTCTTATGTCTATAAAAACCATTTGATTAAGAAAAATATAGATGAAAATATATTTTTTTTCTAGTGTGTAGACCACCAAAAGTTGATGTTTGACGTTTTGATGACCAGGTATAAAAACAAACCTTTAAATTTTTTAAAGATAAAAGAATTGGGTATTGTGAATTTCTAGAACAAAAATAACAAAAATTTTTCCTTTTTTGATAAATTAAAATTTACCTAAAAAAATACATTTAAAAAAAAACTGCAACTTAGCGCAACAAACTTTGTTGCATCTTTTTTGCCTAAAATAAAAACTTTATTTTCTTTTTTTTTTAAGTAGAAAAATCAATAATCATTTAAAATCTTATTGATGTTTTATTTTTTGTCTTTTATTTACATCAGAAAAATTATTTTAGGTAAAAACGATGCAACAAAGTTTGTTGCACTAAGTTGCAGTTTTTTTTAAATGTATTTTTTTTTAGGTAAATTTTAATTTATCAAAAAAGGAAAAATTTTTGCTATTTTTGTCCTAGAAATTCACAATACCAAAGAATTGAGTAATAAGAAATATAATTTATTTATAGAGAAAAAATAATTTTTTCCTTGCGGACATCAAAATGACCAGCATCAACTTTTGGCGGTCTAGTGACTGCCACCCACGATATCCAACACAATTTTCTCTTTATTTTATACTTAAGAAATTGCCGTTAAATATCTTATATTTATGTAGCTAAAAATTGTTAAATTTGGCTTTTTAAATTTCATAATATTCGTCTTTGCTCAAAAAATACTTTTAGATCATTTTATAATAATAATTTTATTCAGATAAACAATAATAATAAATAATAGATAATTTTAAATAGAAAATTAAAAATTTTAATTTAAAGATGAAGTTAAAAAATTCAACTATATGTAAATACTAAATATTTAAATTTTTATTTATTGTTTTAAAAAGTGCGTCAATCTGTCACGGCACAAATTAGATTATCAACAATTAATTATTTATAAATTTTAGCTCAACTTGGATTACAGTTACCAGAACAATACACACTAAGAGCAGTGGCAACATTTATTGTAAGCTTTTTTCTAAAAGATAAGCCTTTTACAATTAAAATAAAATTCAAATTTTAAAGGAGGAATTTGTTAAATTTACTAAGATTAAAAATAATCTAATGGAATTTTTAGAGCAAAATTCGCTTAGTTTAATGCACATAATTATGATAGTAAGTTATATTTTAAAATATGTTTTATTTTTTTTTAAATATTTTTTTCCTAGGGAATTAGCGGGGCATTACCTCGACACTTAGTGGATATACTATCAGGAATATTGTACATATTTGTTAAAGAATATCCGCAATTAACCAATAGCATATTAAATCAAATTTTAATAAAAAATGATTTTCAGCCATACGGCATTACTCAACAATCAGTTGTTACAGGAGAATCTCAGACAACAAGTTTACATCTATCCAAAGAACAAAAACAGGGATTTGTTAAGTCAATTCTAAGGTAAAAATTAAAAAAACATTATTAAAAAATAAAATGATTTTTTCAATTTTTTAAAAAAGCGAGTCAAACAATAAAAGAAAATTTAAAGAAATTATCAATGAATTTAGTTTAACTTGTAGAGGACTAATAAATACTCAATATGCTAAAGAAACAAGCCAAAAATATTGATATAGAATCGATTTAACTTAAATTATTTATTTCAAGATTTAATTTTTGACATGATCTAATTTAAATTTTTATTTGATTTCCAAAATTTTATTTTAATTAATCTGTTTCATAAAAATTAAATTAATTTTTTTCTTCAAAAAAAAAAAAAAATTTAAAAAAGATTCAAATATCCTAAAAATTGAAATTTTTTCTAAATAAACTCAATAAAATCAAAAACCATATTTAAAAAAACTGTGAAGCTTCTCTACTAGAACTTTTATTTTGATAAAAATATTTTTGTTTTATTTATTGCATGCTACAGTAACAAAATGAAATTTTTGTTAATTCAGCCTCGCGAACAAATGTTAAAATACTCATTATTTTTGTTAAAGACGACTAATCAATTGATGAAGAAAGGACTTTAATTTTAATTCTTGTGCTGTTCAATGCCTAATTAACAAATGATATTTAATCAAAAAATAAATAATAAAATAAACATCAGGTCATCCAAACCTTATATTTTTCTATTTATTCAAAAATAAATAATAAATAAATTTATTCAAAGTTTTGGTGATTTTTCCACTGTAACAGGCAATCCTTTTTAGTTTTCGTATATAACTCATTAGTATCAAAAATTATAAATCAAATAGAAACATTTTTGAGCATCATTAATCCACTTAAGTAAAAATCTGTCCCAACAAACAAACTCTGTTACTGACTTAATTACCGTCAATTTTTGTTTTTTATTGTGACACTAAAATTCCAGGAACATTCAAAAGATTTAAGATAAAAGATAAAGATAGAAATCTATGAATTTGATTACAAAAATTTTAATCTCGATTCGATTAAAAGTTAGAATTTTTTTTAGGCTCCAAAGTCTAACAATTTCAAGATTAAATCTTCAGAAACTTAGACTTATTTCATTAAAAAAATTATTTTTAAACTTCTTAATGAAAATATTTCTTTAAATATGGTTATTGAAATCATCAATTGAACATTTCTAAATAATTGGAGAAAGATGAATATTTGCATTAGCCAAAAATGGTCGGTCACAGTTGTCTAACCATTGGTGCTCACATATTTAGAGAAAAAAAAGTTTTTTATTTTTTTAAATATATAAATTTTTAGACGCATATTTTATTATTTCTAATACTTTATTTTTGATTAATAAATAAAATTTTGACAAATAATATTATTATTTTTGAATATTATCAATCTATTTGAAATATGATCTTTTGAATTTTAATTACTAGAGCGAAGAATAGTTTTTGAAAGTTAAAATCTTAGAAATCGTTTGAATTTATAAAAAAAATTTCACTTTACTAGTAAATAAATTAATTAGAATTAGATCAAATTTTAAAAAATTCTTACAAATAAAAATTTTATTGTTTTATGATTTTTTTATTAAACGATTTGATTATTGAATAATAAAACTAGGTATAAGATAGTTATTTTATAGTGAAATTAAGTCATTTTTTAGATAAAATAATTATATAAAATAAAACATATTTTTAAGAGATTTAAATCTAATTTAAGACTTAAAAAAGATATAATTTTGATTAGCTCTTAATTAAATTAGATCTCTTTTATTGCAAACAAACAACATGAGTTAAATAGCTTCTTTTTTTTAACGAAAAAATTTCATTTTACAAAATTTAAACATTTTTAAAGCGAAAGAAAAATTAAAAAAAAAAAAAAATTTAAAACACTAAGGATTTCAAACTATTTCCCAGCCAATATTATTCTGTATTGTTTTGAAATTGACTAAAATTTTCTCTGTTATTATTATTTGAATTTAAACTGTTATTCGAATTTGTTCTACTCGAATTAGACTGACCTGCTTGAAGTGATGCATGATTCGAATACGATGAGTTTCTATGTTGGCTAAAGTGATGGTGAAGATGGTGACTTAGAGGAGATACACCGTCAATTATAGCTGCAGCTGCAGACGACACAGCAATCGAATTATTAGATAAAACTGACTCAGCGTCAATTTCAAGTGCAGTGAGTTCATTATCAGTTTGATTTAGGTTGTTTAGTTGATTTTCAGTATGAACAAGCTCAAGATCTTGAATTGACTCAGCAGCAGCTTCAGCTAAATTCGTAATAGACTTGCTCTTGACACATTGAAAATCAACATGACGACTTTTCGCCTCTTCTTTTTCCCATGACATATGAATAAATGGTCGTTGAACGTAATTGTATATAACTTCAGGCTTACTTCCAGTCCTAAGTCTAACCTTTTCTTTATGAGTAGGATATCCTTCAATTCCCAGACGCAATTTTTTCAATCCTCGATCTTTTAAAACTTGCTTGGCAACATCACGGTTTTCGATATATTTAAAAAATCTGTACAAATTGGTGCTATAGATGACTAGATGAGTAATTTAGAAAATCAATATTAAAAATTTCTTAAAATTTTTATTTTTACTTTGAGAGTATTGTTCCCCCATTTGAGGTGGGAATTCCGGATCCCATTCTATCACATCATCTTCACACAAGACAACTATGTGGCACTCACGCTCACCTTTGTTTGTTTCTTCAATTAACACTGGAAATATTAGCTTTTCCAAATAATAATCAAATTGATTTTTGGCGCCCTCATTGCTTAGTTCATGAAGAAAACCCCCTTTTTTTTAAATAATTATTTTTAATAACTAATATTCTTTTCAATAGTTTTTATTTTGAGTTTTCAAGATTAAATAATTTTTGAAATTTTTCAAAAATAAATAAAAATAAAATTTTTTTTTGAAATACTATTAAGTTTCTAAAATTTAAAATTTTGGAAAAATAAGGTACATATAGGTAATCTAGTTTTTGTATGCTTACATTTTCATTTATAATTAAATAAAATATTCTTGATTTCAAAATAAAATTTATACTAAAATCCTGAAATAAAATTGACTGTTTTAATTTGCTTACTTAAATCTTGACATTTTATTGTGTTGGCATCGAATGGAATCATCAAATAGTCACAAGATTCCCTTAGCTCTGGAACTGGAATGGTCGGTGGACATTTAATCACCCCATATTTATAATAATCCTAATTTGTTTTAAAAGAGTTAAAAATTCAATATCAATACAATTAACAATTACTAGTATTATTCGAAAAATAGAAGAAGTAAGACACGTGCCCCTACCAATATCATATTCTCCTCGACTGTTTGGTTTAAGCTCAAAATTTTTATTTGAAAACATTCTTCCCAAAAGAGTATTTTGATGGTTGGTCAACAATTTAGCATCTAGAACAAATGGCGTTTCGTCTACCACCAAAGTCACTCGGTCTTTGTTAACAATTTGTTTGGTCGATGATGAAATGTTTACATTTTGAATTCCATTCAGATTGCTTGTCGAATTATTCATATTCGAATTTGACATTATTAATTTAATTTATTTGAAGCATTAATTTTTTTTTCTAAAGAAAAATAATTTTTAAATCAGTATGATTGAAATTAAATTTTAGTTTTTTACAAAAAAAAATAAAAAAAACAACAAAATTCAGTAATTACATGAAAGGAAAAAAATATTCCGAAATAATAATCTTTTTTAATGATCCAGTCAATTTTATAATGTTCAGTTATAATTAAAAAAATAAAGGCTCTGTCACGTTTAAATTCATTTGATTCGAATATAATTAGAAAATTATTTTATTCAAATTAGACATTTAGTAAAAAACAATTACGATAATTATTAAAATATCTTGCTCTCTTCCATGAATAAAATTAATTTTTTCGTTATCATAAAAAAAATTTACTGCTATTGGGAGATTTTTAAAATGGTTTTTAACTAAATACCCAAATTTTTTATTCATTTTAAGCTATTTTAAATTTTCATTGACCTGTAAGAAAAATTTTCACATATTTAGCTATAACTTTAAGCCTTAAATTATCTCTAGAATAAAATTTTTGTCACATAATTTTGTTTTTATTTAGAACCTTCTTGAATTTTTGAAAAAACTTATTCACGACCTCTTAGGTAGATATTTATAAATTTAAATAAAATTCTCTATGAAAAAAAAAAAAGAATTTACTATCTAGTTTCTAAGATTTATGTGGTTTAAAAAAATAGTTGTCCAATTCGTCTTTTACCATTTTTTATACCAATATCTAGGCCCTATGAATCGTAGCGTTCAAATTTTCACTTACAAAAATTGAAATTTTCGATCCTAAATTGAGCGCATATCGTTTGGGTCCAAATTTTTGTTCAGTCACTAGACATGTCCTTTTCGATTGATCGAAATTAATTTCGAACATAGAAATATTCCACAAGTTTATTTGATACCTAAAAGCTATGTATTCATATATTTTAATATATTTTTCATAATTTATATTGAAAATTTAAGATTGAACATACGAGGGAGGAAAATATTTATAATTTTTTTTTCAAATAGAAAGGAGAAAAGAATATGTACATTATTAAATACAGCTGAGCGTGATGATTTTTTATAAACAATATTAGAAATTCGAAAAAATTCTGTCACTGTATGTATAAATGCTTGATTAAATGCTGATTTTCAATGGAAAAAAAATTAAATAATTTAGAAAAAATCATTCTTCTTTAAATTTCTCTTAATATATTAATGAAATTTGAAACCGTTCTTCATTTGCTTTCAAATTAATTGATTCGATTAAAAAATACCATTAAAATAAACAAAAATGCACTTTATTATTCGGTTTTTAATGATAGTTTTTAAGTAGGTAAAGTGCCATGAGCAATTTTTAATTAATTTTAATAAAATTTAATTTTATCTATCATTAGAAATTGATTTAATTATTGAAAAAAACTAATTAAAATTTTAGGTATACTGCTTTTTCTAAATTCACCAAAAATCTAGATATGTAATTAAAAGTTTTGATCGTTTAATTTAATCTTTTCTGAATTGTTAAATTGAATTAAGCTTTTAAAAAAAAAGATTAAAAATATTTTGAAACTCTTTTACTTTTTTTAATAAAATAATTTATCCAATATTTAAATTTATTTATTATTGATAATTCTGATTTTTTTTATTCAGGTACAACTTTCAAACTCATTCATAAATTAAAAGACAACACTGTTTAAAATTAAATTTAATTCTTAAAACTGATTTTTCTTTTTAGCGCAGTTAGGTGCTATTTGTTTAGTACATAGACTTAACATGGGTTTTTCTATTATGCTAAAGAATTTTAAATACTAATTAATCCTGAATTTTGAAATAAGTCTCGAATAAGAACGCTTTTAAATATTTTAGTAATCTGAATAAAGGGAAACAGGATTTTATGGAAATTCAATTAAACAAAGCTAGAAATTATCTGTATTGTTTTCATTTAATGTTAAATTTTAAAAGTGAAGAGCTAAGCTCATAAATTGAAAACATTAGGAAACTTGCTTTCTATTAATCATTTAAATATGGTATTTAAATTTGGTATTTTTCTACTAAGATCAAATTTACCTAGATTAATTTAAAATTGATAAAAATGTATGTTGTTGTGAATTATTTTAAAAAAGTTTTATTAGTTAAGATTATTTTCAGAATAAAATTCACCAAAGCATGTAAATTAAAATTCTTTAGAAAGCCAGTTAATGACATGAGAATGATTTTATATTATATTTTCATTTTTGAAGAAAATTCTTGTATGTTTTACCTCATTCTATACAAATTATATAATTAATCTTATCATTTATTTCTATGACATTTAACAAAAAACTAAATTTTTTTCTGACATCATTTTTCATTCTACGTAAAAATTTTCACTGAGACAGACTTCTGTATTAACGTTCATAAACTTTAAAAATAAAAGAAAATAATTCTCACCCTAATCAAGATAAACAATTTTGTTTTTTTTATTTTTATCGCAAAATAAATTTATTAATAAAATAATTCATCCTTGATTTATCTTTATTTACCGATTTGATCACAATATTAGATGGAATCATCGCCTAATTTATCATCCTGAAATAAAGTCTATCTAAAAAAAGATATTTGACTCTTTCGGTACTACTAGCGTCAAATAATTTTTTTTTAATTTGAAAATTTTTATCATACCTCCTTTGCTAATTAAAAAAAAAAGTTTTTTTTGACAGTCTAAAACATGCAGCATCAAAATAACCGAGAGCTATTAGACAAATCAAATATTTTGAGCTCTTAAAAAAGAAAATAGGTTGGAAATAGGCAATAAAATTAAATTAGCATATGAAAGAGAAATATTATTTTATTTAAAATACTTTTTAATAACAAAGCTAATCTGAAGAAATTTTAGAATTCAAGAAAAAAATACTAAATGCCAAAGATTTTAATTTGTAAAAACAAATTATTTCATTTGAATTATCTACAGCAATTTATTATGAAAATTTTTTTCGGTTCAAATAGTTTTTCAGATTTCTGACAGAGACTAAATGGTTTAAAATTTATACTTAATGGTTATTGTCTTTAATAGAATCATATTCAATATACTAAATTATAATAAAGAATTCGTTTTAAATTTAGTTATAAAGAAGCAAAAAATTTTATCAACATTTTATATTTTCTAAATAAATTCTTAAAGAAAAACAAAAAATTATTAATACTATCAAGATCTTATATCAAATCAATATCCAATGTAACAAATACTTTAGAAATCAGATATTATTTTAAGTAAAATTTTTTTGATTGAACAAATAATTGAGATGAAGATTATAGTGATACAGAATTTTTTTATGAAGATTATAGTGATACAGAATTTTTTTTATCATGAAAAATTAAAAAAATAAATAGCTTGAATCAATTTATTTAAAAATAAAAATTTATTAATAATAAATTAATCAATTCTTACTACCACTCTTTCTTTTTATATATTTTTTTCGTTTGAATTTCTCCGTTTTGTCCACAATTGAGTCATAAGGATCATAGAAAAAATACAATATTAAAATTGAAAGGACTGATGAGCAATAAAGAATTATTGACATCATAGTTTCTAAAAATCAATAATAAAAAATATAGACATTAAAATTTTTAATATTTTATTACACTAATTTAGAAAAATCTTTTCACCAAAATTCATTTAAATCTTAACTAATTAATTTCATTTTATTATATAATTTAGATTATTAAAAACAAAAAATCAAAATTTTAATTGATTCAATTAGAATTCGGTTATTTTCAAAAATTCTTGGTGGTAAATTAGTTTAATATTTAAAATTAGATTAAAATAATTTAAGTTTGGTCAATTAAAGCTCTAATTAACAATGATTTATTTTTTTCTTTAAACTATTGACGTAATCTTCATTTTTGCTAATGGTGTTTATCAATAAGTAGCTTTTTTATAAAAATTTTGAAAAAAAAAGAATAATTCATAATTTTTATTTATTCTGTATAGTTTTTTTCTAAAATATGCCTCCTGATTGTAACGTATGTACAATTTTTTGAAGAATATTAAATTGAAATTGACTAAATCAATTGATACAATAATAAATTTAAAAAAACAACAGATAATTTAAACAAAATAATGAAATCTTAAGTTTTAGCAATTCTTTTGAAGATTTATTTACTCTTTTTTTTTTAGTAACATCTGTCTAATTCCAAAAATTAATCTTTTAAAAATAAAGAAATTTTTTTTATAGATTTTGCTGATTTCTTCTTTTAATAATTCGAAATGATAGAACATTTAGAAACAGATGTCAATGAAATGGAATGATTGCATTTACGAAACACAAAATTTAATTCTTAAAGGAATTAAAATTCATTACTCTAAATACTTGAGAACTAAAATTCATTGCTTGTATGAACATATTAAGAACTTTTTATTTAGCATAAAATTTAATTTTCTAAAAGAAAAAAATATTGAATATTTAACAAGTTTTAATAAAATTAGAGCTTTATTATGAATATTAGTAAAAATTTTTATAATAACTTTGAGTACTAATTTTTAGATGATTAATTAAGAAATAATTTTTAATTTGCTTTTTTATCTTATCATAACTAAAAATTGTTGATTTTAAAAAATTGTAATTTATTCAAAATTTTCGGCATTGTGAATTTTCGATAAAACAGTAATTTAATATTTTAATAACTTTTTTTTAGATCTGAAACTTGTTCTTAAAAATGAATCAGCTGATACATAGTGTATATCACTCAAAAATTAATCTCGGCAAAATTTCTGAAATAAAATTTATATCTTCATTTGCAAATTCTGGGCTATACAGAGTCAGCTGAATTATTTTGAATAACAAGTTTCAGATCTAAAAATAAAAGCAATTAAAATTTCAAATTATTGTTTTTCCCAAAATTTACAATGCCTAAAATTTCAAAATATGATCTAAATAATTTTTTGAATTTAAAAAAATTATTTTCTAATTAAAAAAATAGTTTATTTTATAAAGCTAGATGGAAGAAAAAAAAGTTTATTAACGAAATTTTTAAATAAGAATTTTTTGTTTAAGAGGTCTTAGGAGAATTATGGTTGAAAAAAAAACTAAAAAATAATTAAAAAGATCATGTCAAAATTAAATTTTCTTTTTGAAAATGTTTTTTTTTAATTTGAAATCAGTTAAATCTTTAGTATCATCTTTTCAAATAATTTCAAAATGTAGACAGATCTTAACGATTAAAAATATTTATTTCCGTCAAAGAATCTTAAGATTTTTCAATTAAAAGGAAAACTATCAAAGAAATTCATTTAAATTAAAACTTTTTTTATTTTAATATATTTTTAGCCCTTGAGGCTCAACCTTTTGCTAAATAAACAAAATCAATAAAGTTTTATAAAAATCTTTATCTGAATTTTTAATATCCATTTATATATGGTCAAAAACATCGACCGTTATCGACCTTTTTCAAGTCTTTTTTTAGAAACAAGTTTTATTTTTACCTTTATTTTTAGGCAATTACATTAGTCCTCCAAATTACTTGAATTTAATCAATAATAAATTTTATTTTATTCAAATTTTTTTGAAATTTACTTTTAATCAAAGTAATTATAGAAAATTTAGACCAAGAAATTAAGTAGCCTTGTTTATAAGATTTATATGGTAAGAAGGGTAAATTTTAATTGCACGAGTGAATCCTATTAATATTTAATCAAAATTCTAGTTCTTAACCTAGAATTAAAATAAAATTTATTCCAAATATTTTGAATAAAAGAAATGACTTAATTGTTAATAATTTTTAAATTATTATTAAAATAATGCTTAAAATAGCTCATTTGAAAAATCCAATTGATGAATTAAAATCAATTTCTCAAAAATATAAAATAGACATTTTGAGCGAAGATTTTTCAATTTTTTTGGATAATGCAATACCAAGTTTTCGGTCGAAATTTTACTATCCGAAAATAAAGGATATTAAAAAAAGTAGAAAAAAAATTCTAGCCTAATTAATAAGTTATTATTTTTTTATTATTGTTTAGGCGATTGTGACAATGACCAAGAATGCATCTATTTATGTGGTCATTCATTAGGACTACAGCCTATCAATACAAAAGAGCATGTCAATAGAATAGTTGATAATTGGGCAAATTTGTATTATTTTATTAGCAAAAAGACAGAGATAAAGTTTTAAATAATTAAGGGGAGTTAGAGGTCATTTCGAGGGTCAAGAGCCTTGGACGCAAATGGAATACAAAATAAAACCTTTGATGGCAGATTTAATTGGTATTAATGATTTAGTCGAATTAATGCTTTATTCTGAAAAAAATTGGTTATTTTAGGTGCTCGTTGTGATGAAATTGCTCTACTAAATTCATTGACAGTTAATTTGAATCTTTTGCTAGTATAAAAAAAATATAATTTTGATTTTCCTAATATTTTATTATTCCCTTAAGATATCTTTTTATCAGCCTAAAGATAGAAGAACAAAAATCTTGCTTGAGGATAAAGCATTTCCGTCCGACTTTGTATGTTTATTTTTAATAAATTAAGTATAATTTAATTATCACTTTAGTATACGATACAATCGCAAATAAGATTAAATAACCTGGAGCCAGAGGATAACATGATTTGTCTTAAACCGAGAAAAGTTTTTTTATTAAATTTTGAAATCAATTTGCTAAAGTTTTTTTTTTAATTAGGGTGAATACATTTTGCGTACAGATGATATTCTTGATTCCATTGAAAGACACGGTGATGAAATAGCTTTGGTTCTTTTTAGTGGAATTCAATATTTTACAGGTCAACTATTCAAGATTAAAGAAATTACTCAAGCAGCTCATAAAAAAGTTTAAATTTGTTTTTTTTTCTAATCATCAAAATTATTTATTCAAAGGGATGTTTTGTTGGTTTTGACTTGGCTCATGCAGTTGGTAATGTTCAGCTTGAATTACATGAATGGAACGTAGATTTTGGTGTATGGTGCACATATAAATATCTAAATTCTGGTCCAGGAGGCATTGGGGGAATATTTTTGCATGAAAATAATTTTAATTTAAACTCAAAAAAGTTAGATGGTTGGTGGGGGCATAGTCTAGAGACAAGATTTTTAATGAATAACGGTGATTTAATTTAATTATAAAAAAATATTGAATTCTAAAAATTAATTTTTCGCTTAGAAATGGATTATTGTTTTGGTGCCTCTAAATACTCTATGAGCACAGCACCTAGTTTGCTCTTGGCATGTTTGGAGTCTAGTTTGCTAGTAAATTATTTAATTCAAAGGCTTTTTGAATATTTTTTTTATTAGATTTTTAAACAAGCTGAATTTCAAAGCTTAGTCAACAAATCAATCTATTTGACAGCATATATGGAATTTTTGTTAGATATAAAAATTAATTCCAGCCGTAAAATAGAAAATAGTTTATTTTATCAGTTTAAAATTTATTTTCAATCTAGGTGATGAAGGACTATTTGAACAAATAACGCCAAAATGTCCAGATGAAAGGGGATCACACATATCGATTAAATTTTTTTTAAATGCCGAAAAAATTTATGAAAAACTTCAAGAAAATGGAGTTGTTGTAATACTTTAAAAATAAAAGATTTCTTATTATTCAAAACTAAAATTAACTGTGTTTAAGTGCGATTATCGATATCCGAATGTTCTTAGATTTTCAGCTGTACCATTGTATAACACTTTTAATGAAATTTTCAACTTTGTTTCTATTTTGAAAAAATGCACTGAAAATATTTGATTTTTATTAATTAAAAAAAAACTAATCTATACTTTTAATTCAAATTTATTAAATGTTAAATTTTAACTTTAGATTTTTTAATAAAATATAAAAATTTAAACTAAAAATAAAGTATATTTTAAACCTTTAATTTTTGAGCGAGGATAATCGTTTCATTTGGTTTGAGAACACATTTTTCTGAAACTTTGCCAGCTTCGACACATATCATTTTTTTATATTCTTCATTATCAAAGTCTGACATTTTTTTGGACTTTTCTATCCAAGGATTCCAAATAACTTATAAATAAAATTTATTTTAATCAATTAATTTATTTTTTAAATTAGCAAGATGAATATTTTGTTTTTAAATTTTTTAAATTTTTTTATAAAAATGGTAAATTTTACCTGTATCTGGTAGATTATTTTTCGTCAGAGTTAAAACTTCATCACCAGAATTTACAAAAATGGTATCGTTAGTCGATACATATATTCTTTAAAAAATAAATATCAAAAATATTAATACTAATTTTTAAATGATTAATTAAGAAATAATTTTTAATTTGCTTTTTTATCTTATTATAACTAAAAATTCTTAATTTTAAAAAATTGGAATTTATTCAAAATTTTCGGCATTGTGAATTTTCGATAAAACAGTAATTTAATATTTTAATAACTTTTTTTTAGATCTGAAACTTGTTCTTAAAAATGAATCAACTGATACAAAGTGTATATCACTCAAAAATTAATCTCGGCAAAATTTCTGCAATAAAATTTATATCTTAATTTGCAAATTTGTAAAGCTTTTCAATAAATTAAATTCTGAGCTATACAGAGTCAGCTGAATTATTTTGTATAACAAGTTTCAGATCTAAAAATAAAAGCTCATAAAATTCCAATTTATTGTTTTTCCCAAAAATTATATTAATTAATATTTTTTAACGCTTCGAAGGCGTTAATTCAAATAAAAAAATAATAAAAAATTAAGTATTAATTTTATTACCTATCAATTTCTTGATCTATGGTTATAGTTTCTCTTGATTCAGCTTCACTAATTCCATTCTTTACCTAGTAAGTTTCTATCATAAAAAATGTACAAGCTTTCTAAATTTTAAATTACTTTATCAATATAATTCAATCCTTTTAGATTATTTATTGAAACGTTGTTTATATCGTCAACTTTAAAATAAGTATGAAGTAATGCAGTGAAATCAAACTCATCGGATCCTGTTAAAAAACAAATTATAGTCATAAAATTAAAAAAGCCTGTATTACCTGTATTTTTTACAATTAAATTTGTCTCTAAAGATTTAACACCTAAAATTATCTCATATTCAAGTTCGAAATTAAAGTTCCAAAGAGCTCGAGTCTCTTCGTCATCTTTTAAAAAAAGAGTAACTCTAAGCTTATCATCAATCTAAATTTGAAAAATTGAAAAAATAATTAAATTATCTAATAAAAGCGATACTTTTCGTGTTGAATCTTTGAGGCTCCATCTTTTAATTCTGGCAAAACCATGTTGAGGCCCTTTTTCCCATGGTCCAAAATTAGCTTAAAAGATAAAATAGTTTAAATTATCCAAATATTTTTATTTATCTAATATTACGAAAAACTATTGGGATGCCTCCCCTAATTGCTTTTTTGTCATCAAAAACTGATTTTGAACTTAAAATTAAAATATAACAAACTATTATTTGAAAAATATTGAACAAACCTTAAAAATATTTTTTCTTTGCCATCACAAATCCATGAAGTAACAGTTGCTCCTTTTTTAAATAAAATTAATTCCATGTTTAAACAAAATATCAATCAACTTATTAAATATAAAAATGAAATAATTTTTTTTTATTTAACTTTTTTAATAAATCGTTTTACAATACTAATTTTAAAAATAAATACCATGAAGATAGACTTCAACTTTATTTTGAGTATCCAGTTCTAAGGAAATTTTATTCTCCATTTTTTCTTTTAATTTTTCGTTCAAAACCTATCAAAATAAAAATAAAAATAAAATTAAAAATTTATGATTTGTCATCGTGATTTTATAGTAACATTATTAATTTTTATTTAATTAAACTGTTTTAATTTCTGACATTTGTTGGACTAGACTAGAATAATACTTAAATTATTATAATATCACTTAACAAATAAATAAATAATATTTGTAAAAATTATCCAAATTAATATTTATTCTATCCATACACGCCCTATTTTGAGTTTGTGTTAAGTTTGTTCTTTTTAAAACAATCTTAAAAAATTTTGGACAAGCTTGAAAATCCAAATGTTGGAAAACAAGAATAAAAATTAAAATGATATTCTTCAAGCTTTGTTTTTTTACTAATTTTTATCAAAGTATCAAAATAGCTCTCCATGATTATTTTTCTTCGTTGATCTTCTGATCTGTCTTTTTATAAGAGAAGATTTTAGCCCTAATCTTTTATTACTTTTTAATGCTTGTTTTAAAAATTAGTATTTACCTTTTGCTTTGTATAGAACATATAATCCATTTTTGTAGATTTTTGTTTTTCTAAATGTGTGCCAGTTTTAAAAAATATTTTTAATTTCAATTTTACATTTGCTTTTATAGGTATCTCTCAAACTAGTCATAATTTAGAATTAAGATAATTTTTAACAATGCAAAAATGTAAAAAGACTATACACATTAATTTACCTAGATTACTCGGAAAATGTTTGAATTCAATTTTTTGTCTTGTTCACTTAAATCTTTTGGGAAAATTTTAAAATAAATTAATTGATGCTATAACATATTTTTGAAACAAACAAAACTTTTAGATCAGTTCAAAAATAAAATTTCAAAAATGCATACAAATAATTCACAAAAATTCTTATCTTGGCCAAAAATCACTTTAAATACTTCAACATAACGAAATAAGAGCCTTATTTTCCTATAAAAATTTCATTTGATTTCATATTCACTTCAAAAAAAAATTAAAATCAAATTAATTTATTATGGATTTATTGCAAACCCACCCACTTGAAATTCTCTCGAATTTGGCAAATGAATGGAAAATGGATCTCTATTCTGAGGAATTTTCAGAAAAGCTTGACAAACAAAATATTTGGCCATCAAATCGTCACAGATTCTACTATCCAAAGTTAAAGGATCTACCAAATAGTAAAGTTCAATTTGAAAAGAATTTATTAACCATAAGATTTATAACTATTTTAGTTGATCTTTCTTTGGTTAAAGACCCAGACGAGGAGAGTGTTTATATGTGCGGGAATTCATTAGGTTTACAGCCTAAAACGGCTAGAAGTTACATTGACAAAGAAATGAATAAATGGGCTCAAATGTGAATTAACTTAAATTAAATAAAAAAAGATTATAATTGAGCGTTTTTCAGGGGAGTTTTTGGTCATTTAGAAGGCGAACTTGCATGGGCCAAATGTAATGAACCTT
Source organism: Brachionus sp. 'Tiscar' (assembly GCA_006352455.1). Taxonomy (NCBI): domain Eukaryota; kingdom Metazoa; phylum Rotifera; class Eurotatoria; order Ploima; family Brachionidae; genus Brachionus; species Brachionus sp. 'Tiscar'. The sequence goes on along the minus strand of VANL01000354.1, from coordinate 19,232 downwards.
TGAGACCTGCCATGGCTCGTTTAGTTGGTAAGTTAAGTATAAAAAAACAGAAAAAATCTTTAAAAAAAAATTTAAAAAGGTGCTAGAGTCGATGAAGTTGATTTGATGAATTTCTTATCAGTAAATCTTCACTTGCTAATGGTAAAGTTTTATCAAAAATTAAATAGAAATATATCAATTTAGTCTAACAGATTTCGTTTTATCGACCTACAGAGACAAGATTTAAAATTCTTTTAGAAGATAAAGCATTTCCTTCTGATCATGTACTAATAATCGTTTTTATTTTTATCTTTTTAATCACACTCTTTTTTTTTTAAGTATATTGTTGAATCGCAAATTAAATTACACAATTTAAATCCTGAGAAATGTATGGTATTGCTAAAACCTAGAGAAGTACTTGTTAAATACTTAAATATTTTGAAAATATATACTTTTTTTTTAAAGAATGAATTCACCTTAAGGACAGATGATATTTTAAACACCATTGAAGAGCAAGGTAACTCGATTGCTGTAGTTTTGCTTAGTGGAGTTCATTACTTTACCGGGCAGTTATTTCAAATGGAAAAAATTACTAAAGCAGCACAAAAAAAGGTAAAATTATTTTAATAAGAAATATATATATATCTTTAAAATTTAAGGGTTGTTTTGTCGGATGGGATTTGGCTCATGCTGTTGGAAATGTTGAATTAAAACTTCACGATTGGAATGTTGATTTTGCAGCTTGGTGTACTTATAAATATCTTAACTCAGGCGCTGGTTCAATTGGAGGTATTTTTTTACACGAGAAACATTTTGAGATAAACAAGTTAATAAAACTAAATGGATGGTGGGGTCATCGATCTGATACCAGATTTCTAATGAATAATAGTACTTAAATTTAAAAAAAATTTATATTATTCACTTATTATTTAATAGAAATCGATCATGAAATAGGCGCGTCCGCTTTTGCTCTAAGTAATCCTTCAATGCTTTTGTGCAGCTGTTTAAAGGCTAGCTTGGATGTAACTCGAACGTATTTTAATACTACTAATTATTTAAATCTGTGATTAAGATTTTTGATGAGGTTGGTATTGAAAATTTGCGCAAACGTTCCAAGTTTTTGACAGCCTACTTAGAATGTCTTTTGAATAGAAAATTTGATAAGAATAATAAAAATGGTTTGGATTAGAAAAGAAAAGTTAATAAAAGCTAACCTTTTTTCAAAGAATTTTCAGCTATCCAATACATAACTCCAATAAATCCGGAAGAAAGAGGGGCTCAAATATCAATTCGATTCGAAAGTAATGTGAAAAAAGTACACAGTGAAATAGAAAAACGTGGAATAGTGGTAAAATTATTTTTTGATTTTTTTAATCTTAACTTTGTATTTAAAAATATTTTTTAAAGTGTGACTTCAGAGAGCCTGATGTACTAAGATTTGCACCGGCACCTTTATACAACTCATTTAATGATGTATTCAAATTAGTTAAAATTTTAGAAGAATCTTTTCAATTAATCAAATAATCAATATGCTAATTTAATTAATGGATTTTTTTTATTAATATAATAAATTTTTCCATAAAAATATTTTTCACTCATATCAATTCCTTGAAAAAAATCTCTAAAAAAAATTAATTATCTGTAATTAATTATCTGATTGCACAAATGAAATAAATCATAAAAAAAATTTTTTATCAATTCTTTTTTTGAATAGGTTTCTTCCTCATTGCTGAATAATTAATTTTAATTCAAATTGAACAATTACACAAAATATTAAAAATAATACTTAAAATTTTATTAATTCTTGAGAAATTTGTCCAGATTTATGCTATTGAAAAACTCTATTAATTAATTATTTTTTCATAAAATTGTAAAATAAAAATATTTTATAACGATGATTTTATATGGGCAAAATTTCAATTAACTCAAATATTTATTAATTTTTATTTATTTTATTAAAAAACAGTTTTACAGAATAAAGATAAAATAAGTTATAAAATGTTTTCAAAGTTTTTTGGAGAAATTTTTGGTTGTTTTGTTAACTTAATTTTAGTAATACTGACAACAAAAACTGATAGCTATTTACCAAATGAATCAGCTACTCCGTCCATTATTATTTAAAATCATACTCAAAATTGTTTTTTATTGATATTTAGTATTGTGTACCATGTGTGGTGGCCACTAGACCGCCAAACGTTGATGTTGGCCGTTTTGATGGTTGAGGGGAAATTTTCAATCAAATTTTTATATTTAAAATTTTTCAAAGGTTTGTTCTCACACCGGTTCATTAAAACGACCAACATCAACTTTTGGCTGTCTAAAGGTCGCTTATCACGGTAGCCAACACTAATTTTTTTGATAATTTTTTTTATATAATTAGAAAAAATATTGTTAACATTGTTTTTTGTATTATCAAAGACATTTAAAAAAGCTTCTAGAACAAACTATTAAAAAGATTTATTTAAAATTGCATGTCTCACTGTAAAAATTTTAAACAATTCAAACTTATAAAATAAAATCCAAATGCATTAATTTGCAAGAAAGGGCACATTGAATCAGCAAAAATGATCCAAATTAAACTTATTTCTGTCTCAAATTTTTGATTAATATTTTTTGAAATATAAAGGAAAATTAGATTTTTAAAAATGTTTTTGACCCGTTCAGAATACGATCATGGTGTGAACACTTTCTCACCAGAAGGTAGACTTTTTCAAGTAGAATATGCCATTGAAGCAATCAAAGTAATTTTTATTACAAATTTCAATTAACAAATTTATAAATTTAAAAAAAAAAGTTAGGCTCTACTGCTATTGGAATAAAGACGCCGGAAGGTGTTGTTCTTGCTGTTGAAAAGCGTGTCACTTCATCTTTAATTATTCCATCTACTATAGAAAAAATTGTCGAGGTAGATTCACACATTGGTTGGTATTTTTTGATATTTTGTATCCAAATTTTCTCAATAACTCTTTGAAAAGCTTGTGCTATGAGTGGTTTAATTGCTGACTCAAAAACTTTGATTGACAAAGCCAGGGTTGAAGCTCAAGTAAGCATTAAGAAAAAAAAAGAAAAATTCTTTAAAGAATTTTTAGAACCATTGGTTCAATTATGATGAAAAAATGAGTGTTGAAGCAGTAACTCAAGCTGTTTCTGATTTGGCCCTCGCATTTAGTGATCAAGAAGATGAAGTATATGCCATGGTAATATTAAATTAAAAAGCCTATTAAAAGTTAAACTAAAATAATTTTTTTAGAGTAGACCTTTTGGTGTTGCTTTACTATTTGCTGGAGTGGATGAAACAGGACCTCATCTGTAAAATAAATCTTGTTAAATTTATTTTTTAAATTTTTTTTTATTTGTATTCAGGTTTCATCTAGAACCTAGTGGAACTTTCATTGAGTACGAAGCAAAAGCAATTGGTTCGGGCTCAGAAGGAGCCCAACAAAATTTACAAGACATTTATCATAAAGTAAGTGATCAAAACTGAATATTACATGATAAAACTTAAATTGAAAAAAAGAATATGACATTGAAAGAAGCATCGAAGCACGCTCTGTCAATTCTTAAACAGGTCATGGAAGAAAAATTAAACGCGACAAATATTGAAGTAAAACAATTTTGTCTGAGAAAAATAATTTTATATCCAAGTTTATTTTAGATGTGCACTATATCTGCCAAAGATAAATTGTTTCACTTATTTACAAAGGAGGAAATAGAAGACGTGATCAAAGAGATGTAAAAAATGACCAATATTAAATAACCGAACGCCATTTAATCGATATTTCATATCATACTTTAATATTCTGTGGAGAAATTTATTTAAATCGTTTTTAACTTAATAAAATTAACTTCAATTCATTAAATTATTAATTTTCTAATTAAAAAAAGTAACTGTTGAATTTCTAAAAACAGATTTTTACCGATGATTACCATGACAAATTCTAATTTATTAGAACACAAAATTACAAGTTTATATTCAAATTATTTAATTTATTTTCCAAAATTTTATCTTTATGATATTTGATTGTGGGAACTAAATTTTTTTAAACTTTTTAGTAACTAACCAAAATTGATTTTTGACTAAAAAATTTTAATCACTGATGCTTCTATATTAACAGTGATTAGTAATGATTACAGTGATTACAGAAATGATCAGTGATTGATATTAGTCTTTTAAAAATATTTTTTATTTTCAAGAAAAATAAAAAATCTTAAATGTAATTTATTTTCTAATATTGAGCTCACTTTTTCAAATTGAAATTTTAATTTATTTCTTAATTGAAACGAGACAACGAGGTAAATAAAGTGTTCGTTGGTTGGAGTCCCCCTAATTATTAAATTTCAATTTCAGTTCTTCATTATATATAAAAAGTAGAAGCATCAAACTAATCGTTTGACTCTTTTAAAAAGTTTTCAAAATATATATTTTTCCGATTATATTTATTTAATATTTTTAAAAATATAAAGATTACAAAAACTTTTAAAAGTGCTTAGTGTTTCTAGATTCTATATTGATTCTTAAAAATCATTTTAAAACTTTATAATTTTTAGATTTCATTTTTTTTTATAAAAGACTTAATATTATGACAAACAATACCTATCTAATTGACACCGATCATAAATTGTATATTTTATTTTAACTTTTTTCATAAATTAAGAATCATTTTTTAATAATTATATAAAAAAATAATAATATTTTATAATATAAAATTAAAGAGAAATCAGTTTTACATTAATGTTTAATCAAAATATTAAAATTTTGCTAATTAGGTTTAATATTCAAGTTGAATCCGTCGCAACACTTCAGAAAATTAAATTAATATGTTAATAATATGATTTTTATTAAGATTTATTTTTGAAAAAAAAAGAAGAATGGGACATTTTCACCCTTTTCTTTATTTTAGAGATATCTCGAGAGAGAGACTTTTTATCTTATTTTTTAGACTACAAGTTTTTAAGTTTTTTTAAGAAATTAATTAAACAATCATTAAGATAAAAAAAAAACACAATTTTAAATTTTTTTCATTATTACCATTTTTTTAAATTGATAATTTATATTATATTTTTACATATATTTTTCGATATTGTATAATTAACAAATAACATATATTAATTTATTTAATAAGTTAAATTTTATTTTGATCATTCTCTTTCAGTAAAATGAATTGAAATTTATTTTAGAATTAGCTTTATTTACATTAAAAATATGACTACCTTTTTTCTTTACAATTTTATTCAAAAAATTGTCTTATTCCCAGTTATTGAAATTAATAGAAATAATTGAAAAAATATATGTTGGCAAATTTTAGAGCCCCAAAGATTTCAATATGTTTGACACTGGTCCGGTCAAACCAAGTTGAGACGAGTATGACTCAAGAGCATTGGACACTAAATTCAAATCGATATCTAAGTCATCCGATTTTGCTGAACGTGATAAATTTTTTTCTCCTTTTAATTCATTGTCCATCGATTCCATGTAATCTTTCAAACTTTGCTCATCATCGTCCAAATCTTCGTCTTCTAATGCATCGTCACCTATTTCATAAAACGAATCAGTCTCATCACCATCATATGATTTTTCTTCGTCACTTTTTATCTTTAATATTTCACTTAAATTGTCTTGAATGGCATCCACATTAAAATCGATCAATTTTTCCTCTTTATCTTTCTCAATCGACTTGTAATCGACTCCTTCTAACAAATCCTCTTTTTTTTTCGATGGCTTGTGAATAAAATTTTTAAATGCATTTGAAATTATGCGAAAATCGTAAGTTGAGCCGACATCACCTCGAGCATATAACTCCAAATAGTCATCCAACTGAGGCGCCTCAACACACAACCAATCATCACTATCATCTGACTCTTTTTCTTGTACATTAGTTATCTCCTCTTTTATCTTAACCACATAATCTTCATTAATTATATTGTCCAAATAAAAGCTGTCTATTAATTTGTCCAATTTTTTTTTGTCCGACACATTTGACTCAAAATGAGAGCCATCGTTTTCATAGCTTTCTTTGGCCTTAGCCATGAGTTGATTGAAGCCTCTTGAATTATCTAAAAACTCTTTAAAATAGCCAAAATTTTTAAGTCTTCTAACATATGCTTCGAACGATCTATCGCTTAGCGGATCGTTCATCAACTGTTTGGATATAATCTCAAAAGCACATGTCAATTTGTGTCCCAAAATGCTTCGTTCTTTGTTTAAGCTATTCAAAAGTTGTTCATTTGGATTGTTTGATTCAACATAGCTGGGCCAATTTTGCCGCTTTTCAGCTCTGTAATCAACATACTTTAATTTACCATACAAGTGTTTGGTAAATTGAACTCGGTAATTCACTAAATCTACGGGTTTAAACATGCTTAGAGTGCTGCACATTTTTAAGTCTTTGGGATCTTTTTCGCAAAATCTGTTTATTGCTGAACTGATTAAACCAGGATTGTTTTTTAAAAGCCATGCCAATTTAGCCGGTATGAGACAAGTGGCTCGGTGAAACAAATTTTTTGCCAAAACTTCGGGCTCGAATATATTTATCTGTTTTTTGATGCAATCTTGAATCAAATCACCGGCTCTAGTTACAGATGGAAAATCGAACACGCACTTGGCGCCATGAAGACTGTTTTTAATTGAGCCGAAAGCGGGCATATAGGTTATTTGAGCTGGACTGGTAGCCGGCGGAATTATGTGCACTTGTCCATTGTAAATGAAGACCCGATTGTCCATGCAATTATCAGCCGCACTGGATGCCCAATCGGGCAGATAATTGGCCGAGTGAATAAGAAGAAATTCGCCGTCTGCGTCGTTCACTTTGACAGCTATTTGGTCATTGAATTTCGACGTCAATTTTTGTAGCAAATAGACAATGTACCACTCGTCTTTGGTGTTGTCACCAAAATCTACACAGCCGTAGCAAGTGTAGTCTATGGGATTTTGCTCTATTGTGTTCAAGTATTCCGGCTGGGATTGAGTGCTGATAGGTCTATTCAAATAAAACTTTTCATTATTCCATATGTAATTGTTTGTCAAGCTTTCTACGTAATCAAGCATTTTTTCGTATAATGAATCTATTTTTTGGTTGTTTTTTGTAGTTGATATAAAAATTTTAAACTCAACTTGAGTATCGTCTAAATTTTCCAAGCGATCTTGCCTCATACAATTTGTATTTGCTATTTGTGCTTGATTTTCTTTATTTAAAAAACTATCTGTCATATTTACTATTGTTATCTATGAAGTAAAAGTTTCTTTTTAGATAAACAAGCAATTTGAGTCGGCAATTGAGAAAATTATATTTTTATTTATTTATTTTTTTTTTTATATTTTAATTTTTAAAACAAAAATAAAGTTTAAAGAATCAATCGTGTCTTTTTTTGATTTGCTAAATCAACAATTTTTGCTTCAAATTCGAATAATTTATTCAATAACTAGCTTTTCTACTGGGTACAATTGGCTGATTAGTACCTTAAATAGAAAATATTTATGCCTTATAAATACTAAATTTCAACAAATTATGAATCCGAAATATCTAAATTTTGAATGAATTAAATTACTAAGCGCTTATGTAATTTTCAAGTTTCAGAGTTCAGTACATGAATTTAAAATTTGCGAGCAGTTGAATGCGTGATCCTTTAACTTGAGCTAAATTTCAGATTCATGCATTTGTTTTTAATTTAATTTAAATTTTTATTTATGGATCATATTTATAATCTCTTCCTAAAATTTTCTCACTTGTCTTTTTATCATATCTAGATTTCTATTGGCTTTTTCGATCAGCTCAACTTGCTTGACCGGGTCACTCACACATTTGTTCTCTTCGAATTCATGCTTTATTCTCTTCTTGGCATATTGTCTATAAATAAAAAACACTAGTTAATACTTTTATCTATATATTAAGAAAAGATTATCTATCATTATCAAGCGTATGAATATCAAAAAATTTATTCATCTTGAAAATTAAAATTTCAACACATTCTTTAGATTAGATTATATGAATGATTGATTGTACACTTAAATCAAAACCAAAAATTGATAAAATTTTTTTATATTTTTAAGGCTCGCGCAGATTTTTATTTTTTTAAAACCACAGTACTATCTTAATTTGACTTTTTCGACCATAAATTCACTATTCAGCATAAATGGAAACCTAGGTATTATTAAAGGAGATTAAAACAATCATTTTTTTGGCCACCCCCTCTAAAAGATTAGCATCAAAATTATTATTTCTATTCTTTCTAATCTCTTAATTAAGTATACATATTCTTAAAGCTCTTTTTCTAAGCTACAAAATGGTGTATTCATTTGTTATAAAAAAATAACTTTCACTTTCATTAAAATTAACCGAAAACGAAAATTTTTTTTGAGTTTTTCACTATTTTTGTGTCTCCTCCTTAGTCAAAAACCAGACTCAAAAACCAGACAATATTCTGAACAAATTGTTGAGCTCACTTTTTTTAATTTTTGACTTTAAAGTTCATAAATTTTGACTGACCATTTAAAAAAAAAATTAAATTTTTAAATTTTAAATAGTCACATGTTTATTTATTATTTCACATTTTAAAATTATAAATTCCTAAATTAGAAATTGAAACACAAATTAGCTTACTTAGTGAGTCAAAAAAATATTTCATGGATAAAAGTCTTTACAAAGGTTCGCGAGATATGTAACATTATAATTTTTTAATTTTTCAATACACTTAAAAATAAACGATATATTGACAGTTAAAATGTTAAAAAACATGATTGCAGATTGAAAAAAAATCTCAAGTTATTTTATTTATCATGATAAAAAGTTCTAGTTTTTTCTTTTTAACTGATTTTCCTTAATTCATTTTTTTATTTTATTCAATTTTCGGATTAAACCGAACAACATGAATTTGTGAAGAACTGAATTAAAAACAGGAAGAGGGGCCAAATCTATTAACTTGTTATACCTTTTTAAAAAATTTAGAATTTTTTGTTAGGAAATTGTTTAATAATGGCTGTCCATAGTTTTTTAGTTGATCAAATTATGAAATTTTTCTAAAACTTGATAATTTTCGTAAAAACTTGAAAAAAAATTATGTTTAATTTGGATTTAATTTTGGATTGAAAATTGAGCCACACAATTAAAAATTGAGTTTTTATTGATAGAATAATAACTTTTAAAAAACATGAATATGTCATAAAAAATGCAAAACAAGAAAAAATTTTACTTTTATAAAGCAATATAACTGAATTAGAGAGCCTCATAAAAACAAATTTTTCATTATAATTATTTAAAAATTTAAGTCTAGTTGATAAAAATTTTTTAAAAAAATTTATTAATAAACAAATAAAAGATATTATGACAGATCAACAAAACTAGCCGGTTAGTACAAAATACAAAATAAAAAGATTCTTAAATATAAAAGATGATGGCAATTATTACTATTGCCATGGTACTTTTAATCTTTCAATTAAGTGCCCCAAAAATGCCAAAGTAAAATTTTTGATCAATTTTCATTTTTCAAATTTGATCATCGAGTTAATCAAATAATAATAAAATATTATACAGATTTGACTTAAATATCAATGATTTAAAGTAGATAAATAATTCTTTGAATATTATTATAAATTTCGTGATTTATTAAAAAATATTCTAAATTGCTTTTCTATATTTTTTCATCTTAAAGTATATTTGTTTTGCATATATTAAATAAAAAATTGAAAATAAATAGGATCTTCTAAAATAATTCTAAATTACCTAAAATTATAGGAGGAAAATTTATTAGATTCTTTTACCATAACTTTGTACAAACTTAAAACTTGTCTTTTAGTTGTCATTGTTGTCTTAAATATCTAAATTTTTAATCAAGTAACTGTATTTTTAATTTTTTTTAAAGAAAACTTGATTCCGTTAATGACTACGGTTCAGTTTAAATAATAAAATATTTCAGTAAAAAATTTATTTAAAATTTTACGGGATGCTCTTTAGAAAAAATATGTTCAAATCTATTAAAAAAATCTATTCAACAAATTTTTTTTTTCAAAATTAATGCCCAATCAAAAAAAATTTATAAATGTGATAATATTTAAATTCTTAGCTTCTTTTTCAAATTGAGCAATACTGAAAAAGTTTTTCAAAATAATGATTATTTAAGTAAACAGAAAAATTTAAAAATCAGTTTAATTTTACACAATTTAAACAAATCTGAATATTTTTTTCTGATTTTATTCTTGGTTTTGAAAACGTGAACTGCTTTGGGTTCTACTCGCCAAATTTCTTTCAAAATTCAATAGACGCTGACCAACCAGGTATTTGTCATTACGAATTCTTTCATAGATTCGCTTAAATTGATTCATTTGAAATGTTAAAAATAAAGAAAGCGAAACTACGAGCAAAATTGTAAAATAAATTCTTTTGTCAACTTTATTCAGGAATTCAGCATCACTCGCTAATTAGGAAAAAATTTATTTTAAATCAAATTATTTTAAGATTTTTTTGTTTACTTATCATTGGAAAGATACTTCTTGAAATAACATATGGAATTGCCAACGATGAACCTAGCCATACAGTTAGTGGATAAATTAGCCTCGTAAACATGAATTTTAAATTCATATTTCTTAATCCATCTTGACATATCTTAAGAATATTTTGATAATTTAAAATAGATTTTAATTCGAATTTAGAACTATACTCTGTCTACAGCTTCTCTGATACTCCATTGAGGTCCAATTAGCACAAGAGCAGTTGATATTTTTGTCAATAGAACACCTAGTGCCCATATTTGCCATAATGAATGCACAGGTGTTTGATCCAAATTACAACTAATTGGATTAATTACAATTTTTTGAAATAATAGCCCAAATAGAATTGGTATGAAACCAAATATCATCAACAATGTGATGAAAACTTTATTAAACTAAAAAAAAACAAATTAATATGTTAAATTTCTAAGTTATAATTATTATTCTCAATTATTATTTAATATTTCATCATTTTGAAATTTAAATAAAAATGAATTTTAATTTTCTCCTAATAACTTTACTCATTAAAAGAAATATCAAATCAAAATTAACAAATAATTGAAAAATTCTTACAATCCAAATTCTTTCTTTGAATTTTTTGAATAATTGATAAAGACCCATCTGAATCCAATTGTAAAGAATAGTTGTTAATCGAATAGTTAACCATATTGAATAGAAACCAGTAACAATTGTATATAAGTCGTTTATGTTTTCGTTACCCACAAGTTTATATAATAAATGTCTTCCAATAGTTACTTAAAATTAAATTTCATATAAATATCTATTAAACTTTTTATAGAAAATATAAAAAAAAAGTTATAATTTAAATTTTTTACTAATAATTTTTTTAATAACACCTTAATTTAAAGTAAATTTCTTAGTTTATTTTGTAGCCCTCAAAAAAAGAAATTAAAATCAAGAATTTTATTAAATAATTTTGTTAATATTTTTATTAAATATTGCCAAATTTTAAGATCAAAAATCAAACATATTAATTAACTTGTACTTTAAAGTAAATTGACTTGATTTGATTTATTTTTTATTGCTAAAAATAGCCTAAATTATTTTTTTTTAATAAAGAAGTGTATATCGTAGTGTTGGACGCGAGTAGACCTAACCGATTCATTTGGCGAATAGTTTTGGTGATCAAAAATTCTCGACAAAATTTTCTCAAGAAGCTTATTTAAGTGTGATCAGAAAAATTTTTTTCTAATTTACAAATTAACCAAATATTTTAAAAAAATGAAAAGTTTTTAAAAAAGACTTTAAAGGTTTTTTTTTAAAGAAGATCTGGATTACTGGATTTGCTTTCAAGACTCTCACGATTAAGGTTCAAAGTTATTAATTTATTTTAAAAAATTGAAATTAATTTAGTAAAATTTAGCATTGATTTTTAAAGAAAAAATAAATTTTTAATAATTTAAATATGTAAATAATTGTTTTTGAGTATTCAAATTTTTAGCATGTGAAGTAAATTTTATGAATGTTTGTTTTTCAAAAGTAATTCGAAGTAAAGAAAATAAATTTTTTTGTTGAAAACAAGATTTTGGAAAGAGAATCACTTATTATGTTGCTGTTTATATGATAAATTAGACTATACCTACCTATTCATTTAAAAACTTATTAATAACTAGATATTTATTGATACTAAGAGATACTTTTTATAGCTTTTTAAATATATTTTCGTTTTTTAGTTCATACCCTAACTCAAAAATTTTAACCAGTGTTAATTATATTTTTCTATTTATAACATGTGTTAGAAATTAAACTATAAGGTTATGCTATTTTTTGTCTATATCAGCCATTTTCAGAATAAAATTTATGCGGGTGCTCGGTCCCATTTATAACAAAATGTCTTCTCTTTAATTATCTGGTCTTTTATTTAAAAAAAAATAGAATACCTGGTATTACTAGAAGTGATACACTAAAAGCCAGAAGGCTAACACTCATTAGTACAATCAATGCTAAAATCTAATAATAAATGTGATTTATAATAATTATTTTATAATTAGGCTTTAAAATTACTCTTAATCTAAAATATTTTGGAGCCGTGTATGTCTGAGTTATATATGGTGAAGTATTTTGCAGTAATGCTTGATGTGCCAAGCCAATATTGAACTGAAATGGATTTTGTCCAACTTCTGCCGGTACCAGATTATTATTAGCTTGGTTATTAGGATTAGAATTTTCCTCATTTTGCTGGTCTCCAAGCAAATATGATTTTATGTCCAAAAGCCAAGAAACTCCTAAGGCCCACATTTTAATCATATTTTTTGCCCATGATCTAATATGGTTCTGTTCCAATAGTGCCGGTAGGGCGGCATGTAGCCAAACAAGCTCAACAGACAATTCAGTAGAAAGCGTTTCGCTGCTCGATGAAACATTATAGGGTAAAATATGTCGCGAAAAATTTACTTGAAAATAGTTAATTAATTTGATTGGAATTAAGAGCAAAAGAACTACTGAAAAACCAAATAGTGTGACAGATGTTAAAAAACGTCTAATGTGTCTGAAAACAGGCAATTGAATCATTTCTTGTACCGGATTGAAATCAGGATCGTTCAAATTTCTCAAAAACCACAATAGACCAGAACGCAAAACTTCACGTAGCAAAAACACAAAAGTGGCAAAATAGAACACATAAATCATTCCGACAAGCCAATGTATGAAGACACTAGTGCCTGGCGAATTATCAAAACTGCTCAGTCTTTCATTGATAGTTGTATTGAATAGCTTAAGCGAACATATATCTATCCATACACCGCAAATGAACGGAAAAACGCAAATTTCAAATATAACCAACAGCGCCACTTTGATTACTATGTAGCACAGTCCTATTACTTTTCTCACTCGGTAAAAATTTGACACTGCCATTAAAACATACATGATTATGAATATTTCAGCCAATAGAGCATAACCAATGAGAGTAGTTATGAGGCCTTCGAAATGGGATTTTTCTACATAATCATGCATTTTTAGACCATAAATAAGATAATGACCAAGATGATAGGGACAAAAAGCAAATACTAGAATGAACAATGTGTTCAAAGATATGACCCAAAAAACGTGTTCTAAGAACAAAAGAGAACCATCTAGACCTAAAAGCCGGTCCCAAGTCAAATCCTCGGCTGCTCGGTCCCATTCCATAGGATTCCAGTGGTTGTCCTCGTTATTTTGTACGGGTTGTCTAGGCTGCTCAAAAGGCTGTTGATTGTTTCTCTCCTCTTCATTGTTAGCATTGTTACCATCTGCTGGCCGCTCATCTGCCGGCTCGTTTTGCACCTCTTCTTGTCTAATTTGGTTGTTGTTTTGATTGTTATGATGTTCTGGATCTTGACGTATGTCTTCTAACCAGTCAGGCCCACCGCCAGATAAAATTTGTTCTCGAAGCCATACTAGACTTATGAATGCACCTAACGAACACAAAACCACAAAAGCACCCTGCAAAATATCGCCCATTATATTGTCTGTTGAAAGCATGTCTAATGGGAGAGTTAATAGAGAACTAACTGATCCAGCGAATAAGCATCGATAGATACGACATGCGGTTAGAGGCACAATTACCATCCAAGATATTGCTACAAGAGTTGAATGTAGCCAGAATCGAACTGCTTTGAATATATTTTTCAAAAGACCCGTAGCGATGTCTTTGGCTGGCAATCGCTTGGGCATATTTGGATCATAGACTAATTTTTAAATTAAAATTTAATTTTTTTTTATTTATTTAATTTTTTGATTTTGATACTTGGAGCGAAAGTAAATTTATGTTTGCAAAGTTCACAGTATTCTTTTTTGCTATATTTTAGCCAAAGAACCAAACTAGATAAGAATAAATTAGATTTTCTCATTTAAAAATTAAAAGATTATTATTACCATTCTTGATGGATGTACTTAATACTTCCCGTACATACACATGGATAAAATAGAGGCTTATCAATAGACGCCTCGCTTCGACACACGCGGCATATGTCTACATCTTTAAATTAATATTTTAAATTATTTCAAAATGGAGATAAATGCTCATACCATTTTCCTGATTAATTTCACTATTTGTTTCAGATTGGTTGGTCGAAGTTGTTTGATTCGACGAGTCCAAATTAACTAAAGGATCACTCTCCATTTGGTTATTACCAATCAATGCTACTCTAACTCAATAAGTTATAAGTTCATTGAATTATTTATCTTTTAATTTAAGAAATATTTTCGTGAACTTATATAACAAAGATTTTTTTTTTTTTAAATAAAAATATATTTAAATATGTAAAAATATTATTAGTATACTTGAAATTTTGCTTGAAATATGACTAAAGCTAGGATATTTTTATAATTTATAATTAGATCTTTAGAAATACGAGCTGAATGCAAAATAAATGTTTCTAAAAATAATGGAATTTTTTGTCAAATTAAATTTGATTTTATTTCCAATTTCCTAATTCTGACTAGCATTTGATAAAAAAATAAAATCTATTTTAATAATGATCAATTAAATGATCTTGCTTATTACCGTATTCCGTTTTTTGTAAATAAAAGCCCTTATTTTAAAAGCTAAGCAACTTGCGATATGTTTTATCTGTTTTTCTGATAGACCAATCTATAATCCATAAAATATATCTGGTTTGAACAAAATTTTCTGTCGGCTAAGTGCCTAAATACTACAAAAAACATTCTACTCACTTTTTTTTAAAGATAATCTTGTACAAATATCTAAAAAAAAATTAAAAACTTGACATATTCATTTTTTTTTAAATTAAATTTTATTAGATAAATGAATATATATATTTTTTTGATTAATTAACAAAAACCAAATTTCATTAAGTAATTAATAAATTAGATTTTTTTTTTATTTATAAATTTATTTAATTTTTTATAAAAATATTTTCCCAATGTCTTGTTATTAAATAAAATCAAATAAAGAGCGTTCAAAATTTAAAAAAATTTATTTTTAGTTTAACAACAATCTAATTAGTGTCTCTTGATAGTTTCTAGGTATTTTATTTTATTTTTATATTCATCTTTTAGATTTAATTTTTTTATTAATAAGAAGTTTAAATCACAAAAATTAAAATGAAAATCAATAAAAAAAAATTAAGAACATAATTAGAAAAGGATAGAAAAATTTATTAACGTTGATTTACTTTTAAACCTAATTAGTTTTATACTCTGTTTTATTAGTTTCATTTTTTATTTCTGTTTAATCATAAATGTACTGATAACAGAGATGAACGCCTCCCTTAATATTGGCTAGGATAGAAAAAGGACAAATTATCTGTAATAAAAATATGCAGAATCAGAAATTAAGAAAAAAAAATTTGGAAAAATTTATAATAATAATAATACAAGTTATAAAAAGCTAGTAAGCTAGAATTGCGAAGATGGGAAACAATAGGATCCCATCTATGGTAACTGTGGTTTGTACACTTAATCAGTGAAATTCATTATGTCATGTCGATTTTTAGTTTTAAATTTAAGTCTTGATAACGCATTAAATCAAATATTTGAGAGTTTTATATCGACCTTTTCGGGTATTTACGCTCTTAGACCATGCATTCATAATTTAAAAATATAATTGCATGGAGATATGTCCTTTAATGCATGGTATAAAAGCGTTTAGGTTGTGGTACATCATAGTAAGTGGTGTATATCAGCATCATAATTCATTCAAATACAAAAGAAGGGAAGTTTAAGTCAAATTTTCAATTATATTATCTTTAAAAAAATTTAAAAGAAATAAGAAATATATTCTTTTATTTATAAAATAAATCTGATTGCAAATTGAATTTGAGTTACCTAAAAATATTTAAATTTTCATTAAGAAATTACACAAATTAGTTTACTTTTAATAAATTATTAAATATGCCATTTTAGATAAAAGAAATTCTTGATTTGTAACCATATAAAACATTATACTAGATACAAAAAATTTGCCAGTCTCTTACATAAAGTATTTTCTACCAAATGGAAAGCGCAAATATTCAAATTAACATTGGACAATCGAAAACCGTTAAAATGAAATGTTTTTTTATAATTTCATTCCCGATTTGGTCATAGTTAAACTAAATGATTTTCTTCCATTTTTCATTCTTTTGAGATTCTGAAACATTCTAACAAAAAATAGCTGAAACTTGATTGAACCAAATTAATGATGAAATTATTCGAGATTGATAAATAGCCTTGTGAACAAGCTTTTAATCTACAATAATACCAGCTATAAGATTTGATTTAATTAGCAAATTTTATAAGTAAGTTAAGTTTTTAACACTACACAGTAAGTGATTAAAGTAAAAATTTAATTTGAATAAATCATAATAAATTATTTTAGAATAATCATAATAAATATTTTTTTAAGAATAATTTAATAAAAAATAAAATAATATGAAATCAGTTCATAAAATTTTATTATTTTGACGTTTTTTAAAAAAGAAAAAATTATTCATTTATATATTCTCGATTTCGATTTTTTCTTTAGTTATAAATCAATATTCGTTCAAAAATGAGTCATTCTACTGTAAAATTAAATTTTAATCAGTCGTGTAAAGTAAAGATAGATAATAAACTCAAAATCGAACAAATATGTGAAGATAATTCATACAATGAACAACTAGAAAACGAGTTGGAAAAGAGAAATTTAGGAATTATTGAAGACCTGCCAATAGAATATTTCCCACCGAAAACTGATGCAGTGCATGATTTAAAGGCAATTACTTATCAGGTGACCTACGAGCTAAATGATAACGATGTTTTGCGTAATAAACTGAAAGATGTACATCGCAATTGCACTTCTGAAGGCCTGATTATATCTGGCTCAAATTCGTTTCAAGACCAAATAATAATGAAGATTAAAGAAATAGTTGATAAATCAAATAAGGAGTTGAAAGATGAGATCGAAAAATTAAAAAACCTTATCATTATTTCAAATTCTGGATCATTTTATCAAAGTTTAATTCGAGAAATGATTAGAGCGTTAAAAATTGATGCTATTAAAAGAGTATTCGGCATTGATTTAAGCAAAATAAATAAAAAATACTACAATAAAGATGGTGAGTCAAATGAAAAATTCAATCAGGACTTCAAAGACTACTCAAATCAAATGTTCGAAAAATACAAATATTCAAGCAAATCAGATGATAAAAAAATACAATATTATCGAAGACTTTTTACTTATTCTTTAAATAAATTTACCAATTTAATGCATCCTAAATTAGAAGGAAGATTAACTGAGTTAGAAGATGCAGTTAAAGATCAAATAGATTGTGAGTTTGATGAAGCACCTTGTCATCCTTTAGTTATATTTTTAAACGAATATAAGCATTTGATTGAATGATTATGAAATTTTAAATATTAAAATTTTATTCAAATTAGATTATTTATTTATTTAAGCTTTAGTTCCACAGATTGAAGTATGAAGTATATTAAAAAAATAAAAATAAAAAAGACACAAAATATACATGAAATAGACACTCAATTGTATTTTATTTTACTCTTTTTTATTTTTATTTTTTTAATATACTTCACAGCAGATTTAGTCCGATTAAAATTTATTTTGAGCATACTTTGAACATATGTCCAGAAGTAATTGAAAATTTCAGATGTAGTTGCTTTTTTTAATAGATACATTATAATAGATATAATAATAATTTATAATAGATACATTCAGTCCGTTTATGGATGCACCAAGTTTTAGATCAGTTCGTTCATTTTAGAGATCATTAAAAAAAAAGTTAAATTAGTATGGAGTTGTAGCTCAGTTGTTGCCATCATATCTGGGTCTGGTATTTCACACTAATTTTCGAGAGACTGTAGTAGTAGTAAATAAAACACCAAATTCCAATTTTAATAAGCTTATAGAAGAGTCCATCATTTCAAAGTTTTTCAAAAGCTTTAATTGCATCTAAGAAGACAACATGAAGTTTTGAATTGTTTTGCTAATAAAAGTTAATAGTTTCATTTACTAAGAAATAGGCATGCTTGCATGAAGTGTTTTTTTGTAGCCTAATTGATTAGTATTTATTTTACTAAAGCAATCCATCTTACATAATAAAGGTGATTCAAAAATAATAGCTATTGAGTTGTAAACTGAGATTGGACCAAAGTCACTTTGGCTATTTGAAACTCCTTTTTTTGGAATTGGTGTAACTTTTGAATTATTAAATAATTATGGTTGGTAACCAAAGCTAAATGAAGCATTAATGAACAACGTCATAATTTCTTAATATCTTCTTTACTAAATAGAAGTTCATGAGTGATCTCTCTCAATCTCAGGAAGTGATTCTGTACTATTTTTTGAATATCCTGAAGAGAGTCTTAATGAATTTTATTAGTCTATATCTATATCAGTTACCACTTTAAGTAACTCTAAAAGATTGGTAGACAAGTATGGTTTAAATTTCTAAACAAATTCATCATTTTTCCAATCAAAGGAATGAAATTTCGCACTATTCTTGTAAGCATTCAGGTTCATGACACCAGTTAAATTGATTATCTCAGTGCCGGCTAAAACTCTAATCCGGATTATCAAAGTCAAAAGAAATAACATTGAGAATATTTTTCACTAGCCAACGCTTATTTCCAAAACGCCTACCTTTCTTTCTAGCTGAGATATCTATGTTCGATTGAAAAAATAGATTAAAGCCTGGATAACGTAATTTGATAAAAAATTCGAAAATTAGTCTAATTTTAAAGCTTTAAAACAACTTTTGCATCTAACTTGAATATATTTTTGATTTTTATAATAATTTAAATTAAAAATTTTTAACAAATAATAAAATGTCAAAAC
>VANL01000353.1:0-39437 GCA_006352455.1 Brachionus sp. 'Tiscar' | reverse complement strand
CAGCTCTGCACGGCCTATTGGCGGTGATGGGCTCAGACAATCTACATGTTAGGTGTCGCAGCAAGAACTACTACTACAAATACTACTTTGTAAAATTTAATTCTTTTCTTTTTTGCATCGCTAAATGTGGCGTATTTTTTTGAAATAAACAATAAAAACAGTTAATTTTTTTGATAATACTCCCCCCGAAGGAAATGTAAATGGTAACTTTTTATTTATAACACGCAAATACATGAGAAATTTAAACCATTTAATGAATTAAGCTTTCTTTTGCTTTTCAAGCATTATCCTAATGAAAATTTTTTTAATTGACTATAAAAATTTTTCAAAATTTATATGCAATAATTTTTCTTTAAATAAAATCAACCATAACGACATGTAACTATAATGTAAGTTAAAGAAAAACAGCTTAAGATTTATTAAAATTGATATTTATTCATATTTAAAAATTTTTTTTTTTTTTTAATTTTAATTCTATGATAAATCGATTTAAAAAGTTTTTAAATTTAAAAAAAAATATTTGCCAGGACCTTAAAACGGGTTTTTTTTCTCTTAATTTAATTCAAAACTTATTTTTGAGAGTTAAATTTTTTAATTGATTTTTAAAATTTCTTAAATTTAAAGACTAACCTTTTTTCTGGCTCGTAAATTAACATTTGTTCAATCAAGTCAATTAAATCTCGATGATCGTTTTCATCACTGAGCATGTATTTCTTTTAAAATAGATTTAAAAAAATAAATTTTTATTTTTAATCAAAGCCATACCCTCAAAAATTTACAATTTTCTTTCACATATCTACCGGCTGAACTACGCTCGTCCCAGTCTAATTTACCTCGTCTAAAATATTTTGTTTTTCTAAAAAAGTATAGAAAAATTTAGTTTATTAGTAAACAAAAAAAATTTCAAAAAAACAAAACCTTGTCCTTTTAGCCATACTCTTCGGGATAGGACCAAGTATACGTTCCATCATAGCAAGATGTTCGATATTATCATGAGTCTAGAAAAAATTTTGAATAAAAGTTAATTTTTTATTCTTAAGATATTTATTTTCCACCTGAAAAAGGGTAAAACCAAGGTAGAGCTCGAACAAAATGCATCCAACACTCCAAACATCACATGGTTGGGACCAGCCTAATTCGAGAATCACTTCTGGTGCTCTATAGTGCCGAGTTGAAACAATTGTCGAGTGATGTTCCCAGTCAAATGTTGCTGAGCCAAAGTCAATTACTCTTATTTCTGTTTGCTTAACCAATCGTTCATCTCGTTTCTGTAATATTTTTTATAAAAAAAATATTCTAATATTTTATGAGTAAAATTGTGTTGATGAAGTTGATTTCGTGTTTTATAAACAAATAACACGAATTTTAAATAAAAATTTTTGTGCAAACTTTTCGGGAATTATAGATGACATCATAATCTGAGTCGACAAAAAGAATATTTTCTGGCTTCAAATCTGTGTGCGTCAATTGATTGTCATGCATAACTAAAAATTAAATTGAAATTAAAAAAAAATTCAACTTTTATTTTTTTAAATAATTTTTCTCGAAATTAATTGATTTTTTTAATTTTTTTACTTGTTAAAAGTGAATGGAAATAATGAAAAATTGAAGCTTATTTTAAAAATGAAAACTAATGAAAAAAAAGAAATTTCTACTTCAGAGTCTTGTTAAATGTGCAAAAATTTTTTGAAAAAAAATTAATTTTTTTTAAATAAAATACATTATTAAATAATTAAATCTGATTAAAAATTGATTTAAAAAAAAAAATTTAATTCATAGAATACTAAAAAAATGAATAATTGATCAATAAAACACTTTTTATTTATAAGAACTCATGACTGCTTCTCTTTTAATTGTCACTTAGGTCTTAATTCCAAGTTTTCTAATTTTTTTTTAGGACTTTCGATATCTTGCTCTGTAAATTGAGTCAGAATAGTTGAGTCAATTGCAGATAAAATTAATTAAGAAGTGACCTCTTGATGTTTAAATTTTAACTAATAAGAGGTTTATTCGTTTTTATTTTGCTTTAAAAAATTGAATGATTCTGGTGAGCTTATTTAAAAGCAAATAAACCATAAGAATTGATACAATTGAATTTTATTTTAATTATTCAGGCTTGTAGAAAATAAAATAATCACAGCATAAAATAAAATAATTCTAATAATTGTTTCAACATTAAAAAGATTTTTATATTTAAAATTTAATAAATATGTGTAAAAAGCCCTTTTATACGTTCTCGATTTATATGAAAAATATTCTTAGTTTAAATGAAAATTTTTTTAACTTACATTTTACTCCTACACATAGTTGATATATGATATGTCTGACTTGATCGATTGGATACGGTATGTAATTATTCTCTTTCTAAAATCAAATATCAAACAATTAAAAAAACAGGAATTAATAATTTAGTTTAAATTACCAAAAAGTCAAAAACACTGAGACCAAGTAGAGAAAATGCTATACACATATGTCCATAATAATCGAACCAGTCTATAATTTGAACACAAAGACTAAAAATTAGATAATTTTAGAAGAATAATAAATTTTTGATTTTAAATTTTAAGAACATAAAAGATCAATTAATTTTTGTTAAATATAAATTGATATCTGTAAAATTTGTAAGTAAAAAGTATAAGTTAATTAGCTTAATAGAATCTTATATTTCAGATATTTTTTCATAAAAAATTCTTCTCAACATAGCCATTTTTTTATAATTAAAATATAGTGATAATTTTTTTTTATTTTTAATCAACTAATTATTTTTTTTGTAAATAGAATATTAATAATAAACGTAATTATCCGAATTGAGTGACATGTCACTCACTATAGAATCTTTAACATGTTATAATAGCATGTCACTAAAATAGAGTACTCTGTTTTAAAGACATTTCATTCAATTCGGGTGATTACGTTATTTTAAAATGACGCCTTGAAGGCGTATTAACTTTGAATAAGAAGTCCGTAATATAAAGAGAATTATTGATCAAAAAATGGGAATTTTCACAGCATAAAAATTAATTTCTTAAATAAATTTCTTACTCTTCAATTCATTTAGTTAATGATAATCTTGTGACTCTTTTTTGCCGAATAATTTAAACAAGATTTATCTTCTACATCTTTGAAAATTTCCGGATTAAAAACTGATTTCGGTATTTATTTTTTATTATTTTTAAATTTCTTTTCATCATTAATTTAAATGATTCGCTTATATGATCAAATTTTGAGGTATTATCAATGAACCTAATAAAAACTAGTTTATTAATATATTTAATAAAATGTTCAATCCTTCGTATTATATTTAATAATATGCTACAAGATTTTTTCTAATGTGAGCCATAATTTCTAAAATTCTCTCTTTTCCTTTATCCTTTTAAAAAAAAAATGCCAGCTACCTTTTCCTTTAATGTACTTTATACTATATTAACCTATGTATTTCTATAACCAGAATGTATTCTAATTGAAAACTTTAATCTAAACAAACCCGGTCCATACTCATTTTTACCCCCATTTTTTAAAAAGAAAGCTAATCATAACATTAACCATACATATTTAAAAATCTTCTTTTTTTTTACTAGATTTTTATAGTTTCATGGAGAATAGAAGAAAATTTTGATTAAGATTTTTTTCATATAAGTTTATTTTTCGTTATATTTATTTAAAACACGTTTTAGATCTTTAATTTCCCAGTATTTTCAATTTTTTTTCTTTATTCTTAAGCATAAGAGGTGCTCATCTTTTTTGTTACTACACTTTTTTCCTACATTTTTGAGCCAAGAATTCGATAGATCCAATACGAGCTCTTAATTTTAAATATTACTTTTTTTTTTATCTGAAAATTAAATTATAGCTTATTATATAAATATCGATAATTTTTAAAATAGTTATTGTTTACATTAAGGTTTTTAGAAACATTTTTTTTACATACTATTTTTCCTCTGGATCTTTTTCTTTGATCTTCTTAAGAACATTAATTTCAAGTCTGGCTGCTTCTCTATATTTGTCAACATTTTTTATAATTTTAATTGCAATTCTATGCTTGTCATTCGGGCTTAGAAATTTAACAAAATAAATAAAAAAATAAAGTTTATTTTAAATAATCAAATAAATTGTACTCTTTTAAATCTTTAACTTCGACTACTTTACCGAAAGTTCCTTCGCCCAAAGTTTTTTTAATTTTATCTAGAATAAAGTTTAGAAGCCAGCAGCGGTAAATTAAGAATAATTTAGCTACATCTAGAATGTAAAGTATCACCAGGTACATAAATCAAATGACCATCATCATCATCGCGAATATTCACATGTCCAGAATCACTTCGCTCCTTTTTTCAATAAATTAATTATTTTCTTTTAAATAGTTTTTCTTTTAATTTACTTTAGGTTCTAGGCTTTGCAAATTGGAAAGCCGGCTTTTGGTTTTGGTTGAGCGCTTTCTAGATTTTCGTTTTTGTCTGTCTGAATCGGAAGAGTCGGATTTTCTGTGATAGGATTTTTTTTTCATTCTTCTCCTAATTTTTTTTGAGTATAAGAATAAAATTTTTCTTAGCATACACGTACCTATTTCTTGATCTACTCCGATAGTATTTGCTTTGACGATCTCTTCGTCTTCTGCTACGCGTTGGTGTTCTTGAGCGTTCACTTCGAGACCTTGAGTGTCTTTTCTGATAATTATCAACAGAACGATTTAGGCTTGATGAAGATGATCGTCTTTTTTTGTGGTAACGCTGGTACCTACGACTAGAATGGGAATATTTACTCGAGGACCTGTCCCTACTAGTTGTTGAAATTTCGGAACAAGATGAGCGATTATGTCTTCTCGGCATCTTATCAATGGAATTTTATGACAGATTAACTAAAATTGAATCTGTTTAAGTGGCATGATATTAAAATAAAATTAATAATGTGGGGTATTCTTTAGTTTACGTTTATTTGTAGTATATTTATTTATATAATTATTTATAACAAATTTAAATTCAGTCAGTTAGGTGTCTTGAATTATCTTAAAAAACAAAAATTAGAATAAAAAAATTATGCGTTTTTTATATATATTTTTTTAGTAGATTTTATGCTTTTAAGCTCTGTGAATATAATGCAATATTTATGGTGAAAAAAAAGCATGTTAATACATGGTTTAAATTCAAAATCAAACTTAAATTAACTTTTGTTTTCAAATTTAGCCAAAATAAATTAACATTAATTGATTAGCTTTTTTCTCGGATCATTTTTGGATAAAAAAATTAAAAGAATAATATTAAACGATTAAATACCAATGCAGGAAATAATTTAAAATTTCCAAAAAAAATTTAAAAATTACTTAATTTTCTTTTAAAAAACATCAAATTTTTAAAAACAAAAAATATTAACAAAATTTCAAAAATTAATTATGACTGAATTTTTTAAGAACATCAAAATCAGTTGCTATCAATCATTTTAAAATTATGTGATCAAATACATAAAGTCTTTTGACGCCCCTAAAGCGGGTCTAATGAAAAAAATCTTAATATTTCTAAAGTCTGAAACTTTACAAGAAATATTAACAAAAAATTAAATGCCAGCAGCTGATTAACCGCTTTTTGAGTTGAAAGAATTCGACTTAGACAGCATCGATATAAATTTTACTATAAAAAAATTAATTTATTCTCTGTACTAAAAATGAGAACTCAATCTTTTATATTTTT
Organism: Brachionus sp. 'Tiscar'; assembly: GCA_006352455.1. Taxonomy (NCBI): domain Eukaryota; kingdom Metazoa; phylum Rotifera; class Eurotatoria; order Ploima; family Brachionidae; genus Brachionus; species Brachionus sp. 'Tiscar'. Next base: position 33,759 of record VANL01000353.1, on the reverse strand, counting down.
TTTATACTTTAACTGTTTCAAATAGTTTCTTTTTATTGAAAATGATTTTCTAAATTCAAAAAATAATTTCTTTTCTTATAAATTCTCGAAAAAAAAACTTTTTTACTGTTTCTAAATTGTAAAACTTAATTTTTAAAAACAATCAAAAGTTTAAATTTTGAATTATTTAATATTTATCTTTGCTATTAATGGAATTCTCCAAAAATATTATAATAGCAAAGGTCAATTAAAACCAAAAATCATCAATTTTGTTTTTATAAATAATCATGGGCAATAAATATTTCTAAGAAGTATTTTCATATCAATTGATCGCTAAAATTATTTGTTATTTGTTTTATTAGATTACTTAACAGATTTTTACATGTTAATTAATTTGGTTTTGTTAATAAACACATACACAAATATTGGCTAAATTCGTTTACCAAGTTTTTAAAATTTTCAAGGCATAAATTTTGAATAAGATAATTTACTCATGAAGTAGCTTCTATATTTTTAAATATATTAAAAATCCATTTTTTATAAATAAAAAATAGTTTAAAGTATACTGTGTAAATGAACAATTGCTTTATATTGAACAGAAACACAAAAATAATTTTTTTTTAATTTAAATAAAATTATTAAAATTTTCAAAAATATGTGCTAAATAAAATTCTAGTATTTTCGTCAATTGAATTCAAATGCTTATTTTGCATTTGTCGATATTAAATTACTTGATTTAAATTAATGCACTTGTATTCTAAAATTGCTAACTTTTAATTTAATTGCTAAATGGTTGAATCAGTTAGATGATAAAAGCTCTTTTTCATTCAAGCCCAATATCTAAGTATCATTAGAGAACAGAAAAAAGTATGTTTATGAAAACTAATATTAAAAAAACTTTTGATTGCTTCATAAATTTGTAAATTTTTTATTAACCAATTTGATAGCATAGCTGTAATAAAACTTCAAAATGAGAAGGAAATAATTTTTGGTTCAAATTCAATCAATTTTAAACAATGTTTATTATTTTTTTGTTAAGAATTATTTATACAAAATATTGAATTAAATAATAATATGATGGAATTATTTTTTTTTTAATTTTAAATATTTTAAGCTATAAAATTTGAAATAAAAAATTTAATTCCGTAAGCATAGGATTATAGTGAATAGTTTAAATTTTAATAAATTTTTTCTCTTAAGCAAAAATTAATTCTGCAAGTATCGATATATTAAAAAATCATAATTTCATATTTCTCATTACTAAGATAATTTTTCTAAAGTGATAATTAAAGCAACGGCTTAGCTTTCTGACATCTTTCTGGCACATAATCAGCTGCTGCAAAGTTCCTACGCAAATTTTTCAAAAGAGCAATAAGATCGAACATAATTTTAATATTGAATTGATTGGTTATGTAATAATGAATAGAACAATAATTTTAAAGCAGCGTTTTATTTCAAAATTAAACTATTAAAATGAGCTTAATCAATTTGAAGTATTACAGCTCGTATTTAAAGAACATTAAAAACATTCAAGACATTGCTTAAAAGCCTAATACAATGTAATTAAGTTGCACAATTAGCCAAATCGGCCTAAAGCAAGTTATATAACCAAATTGGAAAATATTGCTTATAACGCAAATTATGAAATTCGTATTTAATCAATAGGAAAATATCAAAATTTCCACAATCATAATCTAAAGAATAAAATTTTAACCTTTTTATTTTTTTTCTCTAATCTAAACTATTCCAAATAGAAGTTATCCCTCTACTAAAATAACTTTAAATTATGATTAGCACTAGAGTTATGATAATTGTGGCCAAATATTCTCTGTTGTCTTAATGCTGAAAATAAATTATCTTATCGGTGAATCATTATTCGACTCACAAATCAAAATTCTATTGGCCTGAGATCTACACTCATCGAATAGGTTAGATTAATGTTCAGATTTACTTAATAAAAAATTCCAAAAATTACTTGATTATAATTTTTTTCTTCTTACCTAAAACATATTTTTTGCATTTAAACAATTTCATTCAAAAAGAAGCCCTCTATATTTTTCAATGCTCGATTAGTGTGAGCTTCTATTTTGGCCTATGTGTGTTTTTATCATTAGTATTCCATAGGAGCTTAAGATAATTTGATTTTGTTTAGTATTTATTTTTTTTTCTTTAGATGTTATTTTCTTTCGAAACATAGAAATGAGTTCTATGTAGCTGAATATATAAATTTTTTTTTTTTAAAATAAATTCTAATAAATTTTATTAAACAACTCTTTGATGTAATTAAACATAATGTCTAAGTACAAGTCATCAGCTAGCTCGGCATCGTCGTCGTCATCTTCCAATCAGCCCATATGGACGACACTGACCACGCCGAGCCAGATAGCGCGTAAATACGCTAGCATAGCCCCTATCTGGTGTCATATATCTCGGCCCAGACAGCTGAAAAAAAAATTCGCCTCCACTTTTCACCAGGCACAAAATTTGCTATCGCGCACTCACTCAAAAGAAAACTCGGTCAACTCGAAATCAAACGAACTTGACGATGATACTGACGAGCTCACGTCTACAAACACATACAAAAATTCGCTCACAGGCGCCGATCTCGGCACGTCATCCAATTATTCATTTAAAAAGCGAGACTCGTCGCTTGACTATAAATCGAGCAGAAAGAACGAGGTCAAAAGTGATCAGTATGTGCCCTCGTCAAGCTCTTACGTATCTTCATACACCACTAATCCGATCTCGAATGCCAGATGGACCTCGAAGCCGATCAGCGCCTACAAAGAGTCTTACGACAACAGCTCAGTGCTTGAGGACAATCAAGTATCAAATGCCGAAGTTCCTGCTAGCCGTCGACCAAACAAATACATTAGTTCTAAATATGGACAGCAGGGATCGTCAGGCTCCAAAACAGAGCGCATCATAAGCAAATCTTCTAAAAGCAGTCCAAATCTTGTCTCTAAAGACAAAGATTACGAAAGTTTTTACACAGATAGATATGAGCCTAAATGGACAAATAGCTCGTACAACAATTATATTAATCACGGACACAGCCAGTACCATTCCAATCCTTCATACACAAACTACGGCTATAATAGCTATTCAAATTATTCGAATAACGACAACTACAATAACTACAATTCGAATAGAGAAGATAAATGGAATGAGCTGGATTCGATGCTGGGCGCTCAGTCGGCCTTGCTCAGCCGTCTTGAGTCCGATTTTGTGGCCAATCGAAACAAGCTTAAAACAAATTCAAATTTAAACACAATGGGCTCCTCTTCGACAATAAACTCGACAGGCAGTCAGTACAAAACGCCTTCGTATAGCAGCAAATACTCGGGCACTAGTGCCAATCTGAGCTCCAAGTCTCACAATAACATGTCATCAATAAGCAATGAAAATGAGAGTATCAATAGTTATGTGCCAAGTAGATATCGAACGCCTACTAAAAAAACATCTGGCTCTACCACATCCAAATATACGGCCAAACTAGATGACATTGAACTAGAAAGTCAGAAAAAAGCGGCTAAAAAGCCAACAAGTTTTATAAGCACAGCTAAAACTGAGCCTCTGATAGACTTAATTAAAAGCCTAGATATAGTAGAGGAGAAAAAGTCCGATGATACTGACGATAAACTGCTGGGTATTGAGAAAACTCTTGATGAGTCAATAAACAAGGTTTTAAGTGAATCGATGGCAGAAAATTTTGCCAATTTGGCTGGTCTGGCTGCATCTGCTTCGACCACTGGACTTGCCAATCAATCACCATCAGTGCCCAATACTCCCAATCAAGTTAATAATCATGATTTTGTTGACGATTTTATAAATGATTATATAAATAGTACTTTGTTGAAAAGTGATACTAATAATGATATATCATCATCTGCCAATAATGCAGTAAATAATTTAGTTAATAATTCAGTGAATAATGGAGTAAATAATGCAGTTAGTGCTTGTAATGGAGTTGTTAGCACAAATTCTAATGAAAATAGCACAGTAATTGAGAGTAATGGATCGATGAATAGTTTGAGTTTGAAAAATGAGGCTACTGACAATTTGGGTAGCTTGGTTAATGTACACGAAACACCCAGCTGGTTTGTATCCGCTTGGAGAATAATTTTCTCAAGTGCTTGAGTGATTAATGCATGGATTTAATTTAAACAAACAGCTACATTTTTAACATTGGTTTGTGTTGAGTTTATTAATGATTTAGTTTTTTATTTTAGATGTGATTATTTAGCTAGTAAGTAATGTATATTTGTTAATTTAGGCTACTAACTCGAACCAAAAATTATTATATACCGAAAACAAGTAGTAAAAAACAATTTGAAAAAACAATTGATGATGAGCCTGAAATTCAAGTAAAACCAAAATTAAGTAAGTTAAAATTATTTTTAGCTATTTTTAATTTTTATTGTAAATTCTTGCTAATTTTTAAATTTAAAAATACTGCTAAACTAATTCAATTATTTTCGATATTTGATTGCTTTCCGCTTGACTCACTCATATATTCTTGTGATAAAAAAATAATAAATAAATTGATTTAATTAAAAATATTAAAAAATCTGAAATATTTTAAGAATTATTTTCAATTTTTTTAACTTGAGCATATTATTAAAGACGCTAGTAATTTAATAGCACTTATCTCTTCGATAATTATGAAAAAGCTAAATAAAGAATATAAATATAGATTATTTGTTTTAGTAATCATATTAAATTTAATAAATTTTTTTTCTATTTTAAAAAATTTCAAATCATTTAAAATATTTAAAAAAATTGTCTATCACTGGTCACAAAATCATTGAATTTATCAATCTATTTATCAATCTTTTATGATAGTTCACACAATAAATAAGCTCATTTTCTAAACTCTCATGTTCAGTACAGTTTTAAACATTTGTATAAAAGCGACTTAATACACTTTTGCTGATACACTGTAGCTGTTGATTGCCTTTTCATTTGAAACAACCACTCCAATATCTTTTTAAACGATTTTTAATTAATTTAACAGTATTAATTTTAACATTTGCCAGAAATTTTTTTCATTATTTTTTTCCCTTGTGTATTTCTTTACACTCAAGCTATACTTTGTTAACATATAAAAGTCTTGTTTCACCAAAAATTTAACCCGGCAAATTTAGAAAATAAAAAATTTGTTAAATAAATATTTGGACAATTTAAATTTTAACCTTTAGAAAAAATTATCATAGAAAAAACGCCAGTCTTGGTGTCATTAGCCTTATGGAATTTTAAACTAAATATTAGGTTAAAACAACAACTTAAGAAAAAATATGTGAATAGAATTTTATTTTCTTGTTACATTAAGAAAAAAATGCCCTACTTGTTTTATCAAATTTGCCATTTGTATTAGTAATTTAATTCTAAAGAATTTTTTATCTGATTTTTCTAGATTTCTAAATTCCCTAGAAAACATTCTTTGATCAAAAATTCGACATTTAATTGTAAATTATTCGAATTGTAAAAAAAAATTTTCTCAAATAAAATTACACTTTTAATCATTAATCGAAAAAAAAAGAAATAAAAAATTTAAAATTGAGTTAAATTTTAATTTATAAATAAAAATTTACTAAACTTTAAAAAAAATAATTAAAAATCACCTACTTGAATACCGTATTCCCTCGCTCAATTATGCCTCACTAAAAACTAAGACATACACATAAAATCAACAGATGCATTTTTTTAGCATTAGTGAGATGTATTTTGGTGCACGGTCCAAAAGCTGGTAGTTTAGCTTACGGTGAAACATATTTAGAGAGGGAATACGGTAATTTTAACAGAAAATTAAAAAAATTTATATCACTTTTTTTTTTTCAGTTACTTAAAATATTAAAATTTTAAATAGAATAAAATTTTTAAAAATATTTTAGTTATTGAAGAAAATGCTTCAACAAAAGAAAAATGTCACGATCCAAGAACCTTTTTGTTAAGCAATATATTTGATTGTGATTCAAATGATAATCTAAAATCGTCAAGATCAAGGGTATTTAATAAAAATATCATTATTTTTTAAATATTTTATTAAATTAAATATTTTTAAAAGGGTGACAAAGTATTGTTGAGTCGTTTGAAAATTCAAGATGATGATGACGGTCATCTTATTTATGTTCCTGGTGATGTGCTCAAAAATCGATGTAAGTTTTAAAATTTTAAAAAGAAAGCAATTGATTATTTTTTCAGACAAAATAAAACGAACTTTGGGAGAGGGCACTTTTGGAAAAGTTGTTGAAGTCAAAGATTCTTTTGAGTAAGAGTTTTTATTAATATTATTTGATTAGCATTTAAAAACAAAAATTTAGCGACAGAATGAAAATTGCTTTGAAAATAATTAAGAATGTAGATAAATATCGCGAAGCTGCCAAACTGGAAATTAATGTCTTAAAGACTGTAAAAGACAGAGATCCATTTGGAAAATAGTAAATATTTTTTATCAAAAAGTAAAAGTAGCCAAATCCATGACCACTTTAAAATTTTAAAGTCTTTGCGTTCACATTCTTGACTGGTTCGATTTTCACGGTCACATTTGTATTGCATTTGAAATGCTTGGACTAAGCGTTTTTGACTTTTTGGTATGATTAATAAAGGAAAAAAAACTTGAAATTTCTTGAAATATTTTAATAATTTTTTAGAAAGAAAACAATTATGTTCCTTATCCGATCCATCAAGTTCGACATCTAATTTATCAACTCTGTATAGCAGTTAAATGTGAGAATTGCATAAATTTATTAAGGAAGAATAAAATAAATTTAATTTTTAAAGTCTTGCACCACAACGAATTAACGCATACCGATTTGAAACCGGAAAATATTCTTTTTGTAAATTCCGATTATGACATTGTTTATAATGTTCGCAAAGTAATATTAAAAAATTTTTTCTATTATTATTATTATACTTTATTTTCATTTAAAGAAAAGAGATGAAAGAGTGGTGAAAAATACTCACATTAGAGTAATTGATTTTGGCTCGGCGACCTTCGATTGGGAGCATCATTCAACTGTTGTTTCTACGCGACATTATAGAGCTCCAGAAGTAATACTTGAGCTAGGTTGGTCCCAGCCTTGTGATGTTTGGAGCATAGGATGTATTCTTTTCGAACTCTATCTCGGATTTACCCTATTTCAGGTAGTCTAACTAAATTAATAAAAACCAAATGAGAAAATTTGGCTTCAGTAAAATTAGAGGTCAATAATATGGCTTTTCTTTATAATCAAGCTGGAAACCTAGACACATTTTAGTTTTTTGATCATTAGCATTGTGAATTTTGTAAAATAAAACAAAAATAAATAAAAATTGAAATAACTCTTTCTATTTAGGTCCAATTTTAGCAGAATACCAGAGTTTTTTGTGTAAAATAAATCAGGGTTGTATAAAAGTCATAAGTCAAGTCCAAGTCAAAACTTTGACTTGTTTGAAAAATTAAAAAAAAAAAAGTCAAGACTTGCAGTTTACTATTATTTTTAAAAAATATATTTTCAAGTACAAGTCATACTTTGACTTGTTTTTGATTTGTTTAGACTATTTTTTCCTGACTTTTATACAAGCCTGAAATAAATTTAGATGATACAACCTTTGTATCAGTTGATGCATTTTTCATAATTAGTTTTGGACCTAAATAGAAATATTTATTTCAATTTTAAGTGTACAAAATTCGCAATGCCCAAAAAGAAAGGGCCCATAGCTCTATGACAAAATAATTGTTAAATTAATGTTGTCATTTCAAGTTTTTAGAATCACAGTTGTCTGTTTTAAATTCATAAGAAAAATAAAATTTATCAATTTTACTACTTTATATTTGAATAATTTACTGAAAATTTAAATAAATAGAATTGCTTATATTAAATTAAATTAAATTTGATCTTTAAAGATTGTTAATTTATAATTTTTTTTATACTCGAAATTTAAACATATTCAAAAAAAAGACTAGATAAAAAATTTTATTTATTCTAAAACTCAAAATCGATTTTTATTAAAACATGAATTCATTTTCACAAATTTTATTAAATTTTTAGACACATGACAACATGGAGCATCTGGCCATGATGGAACGAATACTAGGTCCGATACCTTACCGTATGGCCAAAAGAACAAGGTAATTGCTTTATTTTTCTTTCATAGATATTTTAAATTATTCATTTTAAGAAAAACAAAGTATTTCTATAGAGGAAGACTTGACTGGGACGAGAGAAGCAGCGCAGGTCGATATGTCCGAGAAAATTGCAAACCATTAAGAGTAAAATTTGATTTTTTTTCGCTTAATTTGAGCAAAAAATATCAAGCTAGGTTAATCTTCTTAATGAATCGGATTATTCTTATCAATTCAAAATCATATAGCGAAAAAATAAAACAAAAATAGAATTAAAAATTAAAATTTTTGTGTCTGACAAAGCATCATTAAATTTTTATTTTTGTATCTATTAATTAAACTGTTTTTAATAAAGCGTTATATGCTGAGCGACGAAGATGAACACAAACATTTAATCGATTTGATCGAAAATATGCTTGAGTATGATCCGGATAAAAGGTGAATTGAAAAAACGGATCTAATTTAATAGAAAATTTATTTTCTTATTTTTTTTTATCTTAATTTAGAATAACTCTAGACAAAGCATTGGAGCACGAATTTTTTGATCGATTGCCAATTCATTTGAAACACGAAGACGACCCTAAACTAAAAACGCGATCTATAACACCATAATTCATTTATACAAATTTATTTTATTAATTTTTTTTTTAATTGCTAGTTTTTTGTAAATTTAAAAATAAATTTTTTTTAAAATACAATTAAAATTCTCTAACATGATTGTCTTTTTTAATTCTGGGCGTAGCTAGTTTAATTAAACGTTGAGAAGCAGTAGTGCTTTTTGCCCCTCTGGTTATTTCTCTTTGTACTGGATAAGCAAATTGATAGCCATCGTAATCAAACTTTGGTCTGGCCAGGCTAGTAACATGATCAGAACACTGTGCCCGCAACGCAGACTTATTGAATACGCAGCTATTTGTTGGATCGTAAGCTAATCGGGAAAATTCTGAAATAAATTTTTAAAAAAAATTAATTTTATTAATGATTAAAATGCCACTCGGCTAATGTGCAACTTAACCGATAAGATTTTTTTTTTGTTGCCTTGAGTGTTTTAATCAAGCATAGCATAGCAATTAATTTTGATTTTTTATTTTAATTTTTAACCGCCAAATCTCTAGGAAATTTTCTGTGTCAAGTGTTCTTTTTATTGAGTATTTAGAAACAAATTACCCGTTTTAACGTGATTTTCTTTTCTAATTCGCGGCAATGAAAGACTCATTAACCGGTTAGTTGTTTCAAATTTTAATGCGCCTAATGGTACTAAAGTATATGATGACCTGGGTTGATGCTCGCATCGATTCATTTTGGGTTGCGATAATGATTGTAATCTGGTCGATGCAATGGTTATCATTCTTAATCAACTAATTAGAATTTTAGCTTTATTGTTCTAAGGATTGTATGCATAAAATCTGCTAAGCTTTTTTTTTCGAACCTGAAACAATCAAGTGCCATAGCAACAGACTGTATATTTCTAGTTTCAAAATGTAATTAATTCAGTTTTTTTTTAAGGCTTTAAAAAGTTTAAATTCGAAATCAACTCGTATTTCAAGAATTTAATTAATTAAAGAAAGAGGGCTAAAAATATGTATATATTTCTCAAATTCAATAATACTTTTGTTGATCGATCTATTGGCTCTATTGTTAAAATTATTGTATTTTATTGAAATATAGAATAAAATAATTAGAAAATTTAAAACAAATTTGCTTGGTTTTGATTACCCGAAAGCGGTTGTTTATTAGAATTTAATTGGACTCGTAGATATTCCAAGTAATTATTAGTGTTCCAGGTCGAGCGATTGTTTGTAATCAATAAATATAAGAACATGGTGTGGAATTTATAAAGCCAAAATCTCGGCACTCAATATTTTATTTTACGGGTTTTCCGAATACCTTCATAACAGTTCATTAATTAAATTAAAGATATTTTGGAGCACAAGTGACACAATTCCGTGTCTAAAGACGACCGTAGAAAAATATTTGCGTTTTTTCTACTGATTCCAAAACTGGATCATTTTAAAATTTTAATCATATTTTTTTTTATTTAAAAAAAAAATTAGTTCAATTTTATTTTATTTTGAGTAGTCAAGTTGTGTGAAAAAAGTATTCTCTCCAAACAGGCTAAGTGTATAGTTCCTCATGGACGGCCTTTAATCCAATTTTTATTTTTCTAACCTTATGCTTTAGTCTTCTATGGGCTTAAACTATTTACCTACATCTACATAAAATTAAGATCATTTGCCTAGTAAAGAAAACATTTTTAAAAGCTTTTTTTTTAAATTTACACCAATATAAAAACTCAATTATGGCTCGATTAGTTCAGTCATTAGTATTAAATTTTAAACTCTGGCCAAGATAAAACTTGAGCAAACAATTTGGTACAGACTAAAGGAACTTAAATTTGTATATCATAAACCAAATGTATTACAATAAGAAAAATTTTGATAAGATAAATTCGATTTTAATTTATGGTTAAGATAAAAGCTTACAATATAAAAATGTAATCAGGCTTTTAAAGATGAAAAACGAAAAAAAATAATTTTAATTTTTTTTCTTTTTTAGAAAAATTCGAATTTTCTAATGATATGATTAAAAATTATTTTATCTAATTTAAGCAAGTAATAAAATGATTTATTTAAAATTGTACATTGAGATATGGTTTTATTTTTAATTTTTCAAATTTTTTTTTTAAATATTTCTAAATGCCTATCGAATTTTTTTTTTTATCTAAATAAAAAGATTATAAAGAATTTCTATTTAATTTTTGTTTTATTCAAAGATAAATTTTATTATTTGAAAAAAATTGGAGAGCAAGCTTTATTTTATCAAAACAAAGATAAATTGCTAAGCAAGTAGAATGTTAAAGCGCTCGGAGTAATATGAGCACGCAGAGCAATTAGCGGTATTTTAAAATGTGGTCAAGAGTCATTTGACGCTTATTGATCACTTATCGCCCTGTTTTTTTTTTTTATTCTTAATTCGACTATTTTAAGAAATTTTAATTTACATTTAAACTGGAGGGCATTTATTCATACACAAAGCATTGTGGTTTCCAAGAGATCATCTAAAAATAAAGCTAATAATACAGTTTGCTCGTTGAGTTTTGTTAAGGTTTGTTTATATTGTGATTTGAATAGCCAAGTCAATAACTCGATTTACATTTTATAAAATAATAAAGAAAAAAAAAGTAGGCTTTCGAAATCATACAATTTAGGTAATGTAATTAAAAATTTATGCCGATTGACACCGTTTCGAATTCAGTTTTGACTGATGAATCAAATAAAGGACTTAATAAATATTGGAATTAAAATTGCTCTTTAGAGTTTATTTTTCTTCAATTCTAGACCCTGTGTCCAGTGTTTTATATATATAATTTTTTTTTTTCATATTTAGAATGATCAAAATTTAAGATTAATTAATATTTTATTTTAGAAAATTATATAGCTTAATTTTTTCGTTCAAATATTTGATGAGTATAATGAATCAGCAATCCGATGCTTAAACATTTGATTAAGTCAGACTTTTTTTAGAAGAAAAAAAAGCCAAGCCTAGATCGCAAACAGCGAAAAAAAATATTTTTAAAAGTTTCAATTTAAATGTAAGTATTTATTTTATGTATTAACTGGTTTTGTTAAATATTTGCCGACTGAATGAATACAAGCATGGTGGTCGGACACGATCACAATTTAAAACAATTTTCAAGCTTGAAAATTTTTATCATTAATTTTTTAAATCACTAAAAAAATTTTTATCTGTTTGCCATTTTGATAATTAGGCTATCTGAACGCTTGATTGACACAGTCAGTGTCAATAGAGCGAATACAAAAAAAAAACAATGATTTATAAGACAATAAATCGGTCGCTATTCAATTATGAACTTCATTGTTATTTTTTTTAGTCAGTTAATTTCACTGTCCGGTAAATAACGGACTTTCAATCTTCATGTTTAATTTAATTCAATAGAATATTGCTTGAATTAATATGTGTGTTATTGCCTGTAGGAATTTCCGTTTCAAGGCATGAATTTTTCTAACCATTAAGGTTTCTTATCAGGCCAAGTCACGTATTTCTGTTTGCTACGAGTCTAATAAAATTTTCATGTTTGATCAAAAGATGCGTCGATAAATTTAAAACACATTTATTGACTTTAGATGTCATGTTTTATTAGTTCTCTCACAAGTCCTTCTATATCCACCTAGGTCCATTAAAATTGAATAATATTTACAAAAACCTAGTCTACATCTAAAGCGAATTTTATTTATATTCTTTTAATAGTTTTGTGGAATTTGGAGGTTTATTTAAACGAGGAAAAATAAATTTACTTTTTAAATTATTTTTTTTATATAAAATAAGATAGAATAAGAATTTTATTTTTGGTAAAGTTTATTAATTTTAGTTTTAAATCAAAAATTGTTATTGATTATTTAAAAGGAAAATTTGACTAGTCGGAAATGGACTCTAAGAATAATTGCTCAAATCAAGCGATAGCTTAATTGGACGCGGCAGATCTCTAGTCAAAAATTAGATTTATAATTATTTTAATTAATGATAAGAACACAAACAAAGACAGGTGTTGTGGTAGTTATGTTCTTGCTGTTTGTAGCCTTCTAAATCAATGATGAATAGATTTAATGTTCATGTGTTCTTTATTAATATCTTAGGCTATCTCAAGTGGCCTTAACACGGGTTCGAATTCTAATTAATATCGATAAATAAATCGATATCGTATTCCTATAGCTACTGCTATAAACAAATAAGAGCTCAGGTGAACATTAATTTTATCGATTTTTTCCTTTGTGTTCTCGTTGTATTGTTGTTGTTGTTGTGAGTTGGGTACATTTTTCTAATTTGTCCCGTGTTTAAGTAGTCAAAACAATTTTTTCTAGCTCTTTCGTTCTTATTTTACAATTAAGACAGTGATAGCTTGCACCATACTAGCTCAAATGAAAAAGTCAAATTAAAATTTATTCAAAAAATTTTTTTTTATTTTTTAAATTTTCAAAATAGTTTTTTTTTTTATGTTAAAAAAAAAAAAAAAATAAAAAATTTTCTTCTATTTAATTTAAGATAATGATCAATGCCATCAAATGAGAGCATTAAAGATTACAATGTGTTCGAGCAGCTTGGCCAGGGCGGCTTTGCGCAAGTCTACCGAGCGCAAGTCAAGTCGTCCGGCAAAGAGGTTGCCATCAAGATGATAGACAAGAAGACAATGAAGGCCTCGCGCATGACCCAACGAGTCGAACACGAGGTCAAAATCCACTATCAACTAAAGCATCCATCCATACTCGAGCTGTACACATTTTTCGAAGATAAAAACTACGTCTATTTAGTACTCGAGCTGTGTCACAATGGCGAAATGCAGCAATACTTGAAGGGTCGTCCACGGCCAAATCTGGACGAGGACGAGACCCGGCACTATCTTAAACAAGTAATTGACGGCATGGTCTATTTGCACTCATACGGCATCCTGCACAGAGACTTGACTCTGTCCAATTTATTATTGACCAAAGAAATGAACGTAAAAATAGCCGACTTTGGACTGGCAACCAAGCTGAACATTCCGGAAGAAAAGCACTTTACAATGTGCGGCACGCCCAATTTCATATCGCCGGAGATCGCATCGCGGAACGCGCACGGTCTCGAGGCCGATGTGTGGTCGCTTGGCTGCATGCTGTTCACATTTTTGACTGGCAAGCCTCCGTTTGACACGGACGGCGTGCGCAACACTCTCAACCGTGTGGTAAATTCGGACTTTGAAATGCCCGGCTACGTGTCGCCCGAAGCCCAAGACCTGATTGCCAGCCTATTGAAAAAGAACCCGACCGAGCGTTTGCCGCTTAGCAAAGTGCTCGAGCATCCGTTCATGAGCAAACGCGTCATCTCGCCCTTGAACTCTTTGTCTTACAAGCACGGCTCGTTTAACGAGTCGATAGACAGCGGCCGCGGCACCCTGACCACATCGCAGCGCTCAAATCCGTCGCGCAATCAACTGGCCACCCTGCAGTCCGGCCAAGAGCAGGACTTTGCCCACGAGCGTCTAATCGCCTCGAGCTCGGCCTCGTCCACGTCCAGTCTGTCCTCGTCGAGCAAACTGAACATAGACTCGAAAAATCTCTACTACAATCGTTTTCTAAAGCAGCAGTGTGTGATCAATACGCCGCCGTCCCCGCCTGTCAAGCTCTCCTCGTACAGTCCGACCAAAGACCCCGGTCGACACCATCAGCAGCTGATCAGCGCCTCGACAAACTCGCTGCCTCTATCGCACAGCAACAATCAACTCTACTATCCGTCACAGCCCGTTAACAACAAATATTTATCTTCGGAAAATTTACACGGCTTTCAAACGTCTTCTTCTTCATCCATATCGCCCTCACCAAGTGCTCTTTACACACAACACATGGACAATAAAAAGTCCAAAAAACAAACGCATACATCTAATTCAGATCAGAAAATTCAGGATTGTGTGTCGCCGCTCATGGCCGGCTCGACACTTTTGCGTCCGACTCGTCAAGCGTCCAAAAACGCCGTCTTGAACATAATGGACCGAAACGAGGTTGTTCTCGAGCTAATAAAAGTTAAAAAAAATCAACAATTCATCATGGAAGTGATTCGAATCGAGCCCGATAACGACTTGATCACAATCTATCAGCCAAATGGTGGCAAGGGCTGTCCGATGGCCAATCGACCACCGTCGTTGCCGCACGATCCACAGCTTTACGCCCAGTACAATTACAAAAATTTGCCACAAAACTACTGGAAAAAATACGACCTGGCATCTAAATTTGTTAAAATGGTTCGCTCGCGTACTCCCAAAATAACACTGCACACAGACGAAGCCAAATGCATTTTGTACGATACGTCGCCTGATTTTGAGGCCTTGTTCTATCAAGGCACCAAATTTCACATATCCAAAGACGGACATGTTAAAATTAGCAATCCAGACGGCACAAGCATTAGTCTAGAATCGAATTCAAGATCGACTTGTTTGTCGCCCGACATACAGGACATGTACGAAAAAGCGCACAAATGGCACAAGTTTTGTCTTGAAGAGGAGCTAATACGCGAAAAAAGAAAGGATATCTACAAAGATATCATATCTTTTCCGTTGACTATTGGTCGACGACCACAAGTGCCCAAAATTGCCACTGTCATGTCTTCGTCTCAGCCTAATTTAGTAAATAAGACAAAGACCAACAGTGAACAAGATTTATCAACTGATTGTCAAATCGCTAAAAACATCAATTCAATGGAGCTTAAGTCGGCCTCGAGTACATCTCTTACTAACAACTCGACTAACGGCTGTACGAGTATGA
This sequence comes from Brachionus sp. 'Tiscar', assembly GCA_006352455.1. NCBI lineage: Eukaryota > Metazoa > Rotifera > Eurotatoria > Ploima > Brachionidae > Brachionus > Brachionus sp. 'Tiscar'. The sequence continues at coordinate 18,363 of VANL01000353.1, read as the reverse complement.
CCGATTCGATTAGACTAAAAAAATTAGCCAGTTTTGACTCGGCTCCAGTGCACTCTCCATACACACAATCCTATCAAATAACTGATCACGTCGAAGCCAACCAGTACTTTTACAGAAATCAATTTTCAATGCCTGTCAATGGCCTTGTTGGTGCTAATCAACAACAATCAATTAATTATCAGCAACTACAGCAACAAGTTAAACTAAATCGTCAATTGTCTAATTGTTAAAGTTATGTTAAAGTTGTTTAATTTTTTTTTTTATTTTAATTATTTGTTTTAAAAAAAAATGACATTTAAAAGTTAAAGTCATAGATACACTTTTTATTTGGGTATCACACAGTGCGCATAGCTCTAATTAGTCTTTAGTTTTGTTAAGCTACTACACAATGAGATTAAATGAAGAAAATTAACTTTTTTTTTGTTCTTAGATTTTTTTTTTTTTTGTTTACAATTAAAATTTGAAGATAAACATAAAAATTCTAAAAAAATTGTTAGACTAAATTTTCTAGCTATTTTTTTTTTTAATTTTAATTTTTTTCTTTTTTTGGATTAAAATTTTCTACTAATCAATTTTTACAAGATTCTTATTCTTGCTTTTTTTTTTTGGATAAATTTTGAATTATCTTTTTTAAGCATAAATTTTATAATTAATCAAATAAAGAATATTGATGAAATAAAACTGTACCGTTTATAAACTCCTGTTTAATTTTTAGTTCACCGTCTTTTTTTTTCTGACTTATCCACACATTTCTTCAATAATTATTGATTTAATAAAATTTGAAAGATTCAACTTAAAAATTTTATATTTTCTCCACAACTTGAACAAAATATTTACTTTTTTGATATAAAAATAATTATTTATTTAAAAATTTTATTTATTTTTGCTTAAAAAAAAACAAATAATCAAACATCAAATAAAAGTATGTCTTATTTATTTACCGGTAGAACCGGACTTTACATGAAATCATTGTAGTTTGCATTCTAGTAAAATTAGCTAGAACTTTCTGAGTTTTATCATTTAATTTTGTGATCAAGTAAGTATTAGGGTTTTCTTTAATCAAATGATTTTTTTATTAAACAATGATTTACACAGTTTAATTAAAAAAGTTTTTACAATTTTTACAAAAAAAAAATGCATTTTAAATAGTTGTTAATCAAATTTATAGCTTTATCTTATAATAATAATTTATTTTATTTTATAATTAGAATGTTTTGTATTTTATTTGGAACAGTCTGGAAGACGTCAATTTTATTATTTTGACTTTTAAATTCAGACTTTATAATTAGATTAAAGAAATATATCAGTAAATAAGTTAAATTAAGTTTTTGTCTTTAAGCTATTTCAATCGTTGATGATTTTTGAATAAATATAATTTTCCCTAGTCTAAATATAAGAATATTGTTTGGCTTTAGTGTACGAACAAAATTTAAAAAAATAAGAAAATGCACAGTCATCGAAGCATAGTCCAAAAATGGATTCAGTGATTTTAATTTTGCTATTACTGAATTTATTTTTGGACAATACTAATATATTATAAAAATTTAAAAGACTCAATTTTTACAAAAAATTAGAATTAAAATAGAATTTTTAAGTTGATTATTATTCAAAAAAAAATATAGTTCGAAATTCTTAATTTAATCAATCATTGATTTTATCAATTTTTTTCAAAAATTTTTTGAGTTTTTTATTTGTATTTGCTCTTTTACAGACTTACAACTTCTCACACCATAAAATATTTTTTTAGTACCCGAAAATATTAAAATTTATAAGCTTAATTTAATAAATTGAATATTTTCCTCTTAAAGTTATCTTAAATAAAATGAATAATGAAAAAGTCTCTGATCTTTTTTAATTTTGAGCAATTTCAATTATTTTTATTAATACTTAAATATATTGAAATATCTTTGTTTTGTAAGGGATGGATTGAAAATTTTTTAAGTTTAAGATAAACAAGTTTTGTGGATATTTTTTTAAATAGCCCAACCAAAACATTAACTTACTTATTTTATTTGATATTTTGATCTTAATTTAAACAATTAAAATAAAAGGTCATAAAAAATCAATAAAATTAAAATATGATTTAATTTTTTTTAAACAAAAAAATAAAATAAAAGTTTGAGAAATTTTCTAGATTGAGATAAATAGATATAAAAAAAATTTATAAAAGATAAATGACGGAATCACAAAAAATTAATCTTTGAAAACATTTTCATTCTGAACAGATGTAAAGAGAGCGCTAATTTCAGATCTTCCAGACCTTTTTTTTATAACCATAAATAAATTTTTTGAAGCATCTTGTGTCATTTTTACCTACATTGGGTTTATTCTATTAATTCATTTAAGCTTATTTTACAGATTTCTATCGATGTTGTTAAGTCTCTTTTCCATTTATTTTGTACCATTTAACAAAAGAAAATTGAAAATACTAAATTTAATTTAATTTCTTTATTTTGTGTACAAAATATTTGATTTAATAAAATTAATATTTAATTAAAAGAAAGCCTAATTTATATATTCTAAAGATCATCATGTTCCAAATAAGGACTTAAAAATTCAACAAATGATTCTACATCTCGTCTTCCGCTGTATTCAGTTAACTTATGACCTTTCTTAAACAGATACATTGTTGGATAGCCTTGAATGCTTTGACTGGAGCAAATATCTGAATATTTAGTACAGTCAACATCAGCTATCAAAATGTTCTCTTTTTCTGCCAAATTAGTTGCTAAATTTTCCCAATCTTGAGCCATCGATTGACAATGACTAGAAAAAATCTTAGAATTGTAAATTTAAAGCATCTAACCTTACTTACCCACACCATGGAGCAAAAAATTTCTAAAATATACAAGTATCATTAAATATAAAAAATTTATGACATTTAAACAAAACCCTACCACAAACACATAACGGTTCATGTCAATAAAGTTCTTAAAATTCTCGCTTGTTAGCTGAACAACTTTGCCTCTTAAGTCACTAGTTTCATCTTCTTGTATTTTATCTGTACTTTGAACTCTAGCCTCAATAAATGATGTAAAATCTGCTATTGTTCGTTTATCAGTGTAAGAATCAATCTTAAAAAATTATCTAATAAAAAACTTACTTAACACTCAAAACCGGATGGTTTTTTTTTTCGACTCTTTATGCTACATCTTTTCTTTGATTTTAGTTATATAAATTTCAATCATTATTAAAAAAATTTTTTTTAATCGATATTCTAATGTCAATAGATAATAAAATAATTTAACTTTTGTTGCAAAATATGCTTATTTTCATGGAATAAAAATTAACAAGAAAAATAGAACAAAAGGGTCGAAAAAACCCCTCCGGTTTTTGAGTGTTAAGTTATATAATCTTTTTTTTTAATTATTTAATTATAGTTGAAACTTACAACTTTTCCATTTTGAAAGAGAATTAGAGTCGGATAGCCTTTTATATAGTAATTTTGACAGATAATACCGTATTTTGTGCAATCTATTTTTGAAATTTTTACATTTGTATTTAAGTACTTTTTTCCAAGTTCATCCCTTCAAAATTTTTATTTAACTCAAAGCTAACTAAAATTTAATGAAAATACCAAATTGGAGCCAATATTTTACAATGACCACACCAAGGAGCAAAAAATTTAACAAAATGATACCCTTTTGAAATAAAATTTTCAAAATTATTATCGTCCAATTCGTTTACTGCAACTTCAGTATTTTGGTTATCAGCTACTTGAAATTCACTAAGCATGAATGCTTCAATAGACTCTAGTGTTCTTTCGCCGTCATAGAATATTCCATTTCGATTGGCATTTTTAAAAAATTGAAATCTATTAATTGATAGATAAGTTAACTTTTTAAACAAAAATTGAAAAAAAAATACGTGGGATATGCGAGAACATCTTTGTCCGAACAAAGCTCGGTCTCTTCAGTACAGTCGACTTTGGCAATGGAAAATTTTTTACGTTTATTGTGCTTTTTGGACAATTGATTCCAAATATTTACCATTCTTTTACAATGTCCGCACCTTTTGATGAAATTATTATAATTATAAAAATATTAATTTTTCATGTAAAACTGCTACCAAGGAGCATAAAACATCACAAGAGTTCCTATTTCTGGCTGGCTAATCATATCCATAAATGTTTGTTGAGTGATTTTAAAAGGTTTTTCGTTGGATAAGTCGATTTCATCGAAAGCCCTTGCCACATCATCACTATCAGCATTGGTTAATACGATAATTAGATTAAAAAAAAATATGGTCAAAATTTTATTATAAACCATCTATGTTTGAAATTTTGTTTTAATTGTTTTTGTGGCAAAGAAAAATTTAAAATTTAAATTATTCAAAATTAAGTTGCTATCATATAATAGAATATATTACATTTACTAATTTTAAATGCAAATAAAGAACTACTTCATTCTGAAGCATTATTAATATAACTATTAAGTGAAAATTAAATTTTTTTTTTTCTATTATTGATTACAAATAAAAAATATATTTATTCAAAAAGGGTCTTCTTCAGGATCTAAAAGATACAAGAACGACTAAATAAGCATAATGGAAGCAAAATATGATGTATCTTTTTTGATATGTCAAAAGCATTTGATAAAGTCTGGCATGCTGGAGGTTACTATGTATCTAGTCAGATTCGTCAAAAACTTTTGTGTAAGGCAGATTTTTTAAGGTTAAGATAAATAATAAGAGTAGCAGGATGTATCCCATTACTTGTTCTATTCCTCAAAGTTCAGTGTTAGGTCCATTGCTTTTTTAGTGTTCATAGGTGACATTCATCAGTGGAACTCGAAGCATTCAAGTTATTCAGCGCTTTTTGCTGATAACCTGGGGGCGATTTTCTTTTTTAAAAAGACAGGAAAAGTCATTAAAGTAATTGAAAAGTACCTAAGTGGGCTTATGAATTGGTTGTCTGTTTGGCGGGTTAAAATGAACGTCTGAATTAAAAAATGTTGTTATACTTTTTTTTCAGGAGGTGGTCGAGGTAGACTGAGAATGGATCTAAGATTGTTTGGAGAATTGATACCTTATAATCCTAAACCTCTCTTTTTAGGAGTCACTTTCGATGAGTATTTATGTTTTAATAAGTATTTTCAAAACTTAATAGTAAGAGCCCTTAAAAGGCTCAACATTATTAAATTTTTTTCTCACAGCTCTTGGCACCTAAATAAAGATACTCTCACGAGTATTTATAGAGCCTTAATTGTTTCCCTCTTTGATTACTCTTTTTTTTCCATTGCATGTATTTCTAAGACTAATTTAGAACTTGTCCAAACAGTCCAAAACAGAGCTATTAGGTGTATCTATAAGTTAAGACCGGACAGCCCAACTAGGAGTCTCTTTTCAATTAGTAATAACTTGTTTATTAGAGAAAGATTCTTACAAATGGGTGTTAGATATATGCTAAAATGTTTCCTCCATAAAAATAGTTTTATTAAGCTACTTGTAGAGGAATATAGTGGCTCGTGGTCTGAAAACACAGCAAAGGTATCGGTTACCTCTACTCAGGTAGGAGCCTTTTTCTCTATAATTCGAATTGCGTATGCCTGTATTGTCCTTATTCGTTTGTATTTGTTTTTTAGCCTTTTTAAGATCCGAAATGTGTACAGGATTCAAAGACTCATGCTGCTGGTAAAAATAAAAAAAAGAATTATTTTATTTGACTGAATTTCCTTAAATTATTTCATATTGTTTATTTCTTATGATGTAACTTAAACTAAAGATCTGAGAATAATTTATTTTTATTCTAAATTAAATGACTTGAATATAAGAATAAATTAAAAATTTGATTTGACTTTAATTTGGTACTTTTAAACAACTCTGATTAGAATTATAAAATATACAAGTTCTTTATTTAGGATTTTTTTTTTTGATAATTAAAAGTTTATAGCCAAATGTGAATAACCATACTCAAAAACATAGAAACTTTATTTAAGTCTTCTAAATTTATACATGACAGAATTATAAAACTTATTTTGAGAAAAAAAAGTTTCGGCTCTTTTCTCAAGGATGATACTTATTTGTTTTAAATTTAAATTAAATTTCAAAAATAAATAGTTATAGTATTTTTAAATTTTGCTCTTCTGGTATTTATTTAAAGATACTCAGATTTATTTTAATAAATAATTAAAATAAAAAAATTTATAAAATAGATTAAATTTAATTTATTCGTATTTAAAAACTTAGAAAAAAAAATTAAATTAAAATAAATTAAAAAACAACTCATATGAGCTTTTTTTTTGCTATAAAAAATAGTGGCTTAAATATTATTATTTACAGATTGAACCATTTGATCCTCAATTAACTGCATACTTTCATTAATAATACTTACAGTATTTAAAAAACTTGAAGAAGATGCTTGAGACTCATTTTGTTCTTTATTTAATAAATATTGTGCATTATTAAGCTGAGGCATTGACTTATTTAAATCATTAAAATTCATATTTTGATTTATTCTGATCTCATTTTCTTCTAGTCTGAGCCTTTTCAAAGGCGAAAATAGCAAATTATTGTTTGATATATTACTAGAACTTGATGAAACAACTGGCTGATGTGAGGATATAATTGAACATTGATTACCAGTCGGCAAACTCAAAATAGACTCAAAAGCTGGTGCTGGTGTGTTAAATAAATTTTTTTTAAGCCTATCGCCAAACGAAGAAATACTAGTGCCATTTGATTGATTTGTTATCTGATTTTGTCTTGTTGGAGTTTTACTCGGAGATCCATAAAAATTGTTTTTAGGAATTATATTTTTTCTGACCGATGACGGATCATTTATTGGCGAAGTTTGACTCACAATATCCGAATTAGTTCTATTTGGAGAAGGTGGCTTAACAAAATTGAAAGAAGTTGTAGGAATATTTTGACTAGATAAAGATTTATTCTCTTTGCCTTTAAGATCTTTGAATGATTCTAACTCGGCAATATAACTGTCACTTTTTTCCAATGCTTTCTGAAGTCGTTTTATTTCTTTTTCGTAATTTTCTATTTTTGACTCCATTGCTGCCATTGTATATTTGCTAGTCCTTTTAAATTTTTTTTTAAATTGCTATTTTATAAAATAATGTTTAAAATTTACATTTGTGAATTTTTTTCATTTAATGTTGCTTTTAAGCAAGATATATCTTGAATTAGCATTGAATTTTCACTTTCTAATTTTGTATTAAGCTGAAAAATATCATGAAATAAAAAATTTTAAACTATTTTCATATTGAAATAAATTCTTACTTCTTTGAGCATATCTCTTTCTTTCGATGTTTTTTCAAAGTTATTTTCAAGTTCCTCTAGCTTTTTGGTCAAGGAACTAAAACTGTTTTCTGATTGTGGTGAATTCAGACAAACATTTTTGCTAAAGTCCTAAGCAAAAATATTAATTAATTTTTTTATTCATTCATTTAAAAACATGAATTTATAAATTTAAATGCCATTTTGATCTTATTTTTTTAAAAATCTATTATCTTCCTCATTAATTTTCTCTTGATTAGCTTATTAATTTTTTAATTTTTGAACAAAATAGGCATTGTTAATTTCAAAAAAAAATTAAGCAAAATTTGTTCCTATTTTGAAAAATCAAAATTTACTAATATAAAATACATTAAAAAAAATACCTAAAATTATTTATCTTATGTAAATTAAAGACAATAAATAAAACATCAATAAGATTTAAATTGATTATTGATTTTTTTACCTTAAAAAAATCAAAAATAAAGTTTTTATATTAGGCAAAAAAGATGTAACAAAGTATTCTGAAGTATTTTTTTAAATATATTTTATTTTAGTAAATTTTAATTTTTCAAAATAGGTTGAAATTTAGTTCAATTTTTGAAATTTACAATACCAATAAGACATAGTTGTTTTAAACCAATTCCTCAGCCATCTCGACAGAGTAACTTTACATTCAGTTAAGTTACAAACGTTAGTAGAGTGTATGTAACACACAACTACCATAACTATAATTTTTTTTTGAGTAATTAGTTGGTTAGTTTTTTAATAGTTTTATTTTCTAAAAGAATAAAGTCATTTCCCTCATTCAACGTTTCTTATTTAATATCCATGGCCTTTATAGCCTAAACCCTCATTTATTACATAGTTGACTGAAAAAATTTTTAGAAAAACATGTAGAAAAACACATTTCATCAGTACTAAATTTGATAAATTTAAGACAAAAACATATTAGATGAGCTAATTTAAATGTTTATAGTAAATAACAGCACAGTACAGGTATGTTGACAATTTCCAATAACTTTTTCAATCAGATGTATCTTTAACTATAATATTTACCTTCAATTTTGAAACTTCATCTGTCAATGAGTCAATCAGGCTATTTAAGCGGCTAATTTCGTCTTCATATTGTTGAAAAAAGTTTAAAAATCGAGCCTTGCGTGTAGCAGAATGAGAAAAATCTGTTGGCTTAGTAACATCTACATCGTCATGATTGTCAATACCACCTAAAACTCGTTTAAAAGGATTCTCTTTATCAATTGGGATTCTGCAAGTTGGACATTGTTTTGTTTTTTGAAGCCACATGTCAATGCAATCAGCACAAAATGCGTGTAGATTTGGACATACGCAAGGCTCTTTTACTTTACCGAGACATATTTGGCATGTTATTGGCAAAGTAAAAGTGATAGACTGACTAGAATGCTTTGTTGCCATCAAAAAGTTTGAACTCATTTTTTGGATCTAATTGATTCCTTAGTAATACTTTAGTTTTATACAATATAGAATAGAAAAATTCGTTATGACCGCTGAGCTTAATAAAACCCTGTATATAAACAAAATGATTTTTATTTATTATAGATGTCCGAATTATGATGCACCATTTTTGGTCTTAAAATGAACATAACAACCATTTTAGTCTTATAGAAAATAATTTTGATTCATTTGATTGTTTTAGCTCATCGCCTAAATTAAGAAATCTTATTTTAAAAATTTTAACTTGCTAAATGAATGATTATTTTATAATGTGATTTAAATCAAATTAATATCTTTTGTTAAAAATAAAAAGTCTCAAAATTTGAAAATGTAAAATAAATTAAATTCTATTTGTCTATTAGATGTAGAAAAAATATTCAGCATAGCTTTGTTTTTTATTTTTAATTTTCTCAACATATTTTGATATTTAAATGAATTTGTGTTATTCTTTTTAACAAAAAAATGAGCAAAACAGGATTTGAAATTGTGATAAAAGTTTAAAAATTGTTATGTAAAATGAAAAGCTGATACAAAGTTACCCACAACCAAAAAATTTTCACCACAAAAATTCATTTAGCCCTCTCAAAAACATTTTAATACAGAAAATAAAAATTTTTGACACAATTTTTGATTGTTTAACACTAGAAAGCACGGCTGATTAATTATAAAAATTTCAAATTAAAATTTTAAGAATAATAAATAAAATTTATTTAAAAATTAAAAATAAAATTTTATTTTTAGTTTTTTTGAGTAATTTTTTAAAGCTTTATTTCTGTGAGTTTATATTCAAGTTTAAATTTTTTAAAAAGGGGTCTAAAAAACCCCTCGGGCTTTTTAGTGTCAAAAAAACTAAACATAACCCGAGAGCTAGAGCTTCAAAAGCTGCTGAATCTATCGCTTGTTGGAATAATTTTAAAAAAATTAGAAAACATGTGTATCTTTTTGATAATTATTATGAAAATGATCGTAAAAAGAAAACATATGAACGTAAGTTTTATGTAAAACTTGGATATCGTATTTTGGCTTTGGAAAAATTGTGGGAAAATGATGATTTTGTTAATAGGCCAAAAAAAGATAGACCAAAAAAGTTTCTTAACAGTAGGTACTACTTGAAGTAGTTAACTCATTTTTAAATGTTTAAAATATTTTTTTGGTTTTTGCATTCAATTTACGGTAAAGTACAATTTTTGATCGAATTTGAAAAATGAAATTTGTAAATTGAATGCAAAAATTAAAAAAATTTTCCCAACTTATCCAAATTTTTAGGTATGCAATAATTAGATTTTAACTTTCAAAGAGCTAGTTTTTTACTACTAACTTTTCTTTTTTAGTCTTTTAAACAATTGGACATAAACGAATGGTAAATTTTTAGGAGAATACAATTTTCGGTCAAAAACTTTATTTAAAAAATTTTTTTCATTTTAAGAAACATAAAAATATTAAGTAATTTAGTAATTTCTTCTGTTAAAATTTTGATTACGATTAAAATTTCCTCTATTTGCTGCATAGTTGTTGCTTGCCTAAAAAAATAAATCATTAATGAATATTAGAAGAGCTGTATAAAATGTTTAGTGCAGGGATAGTGCAAGGAGGCCACTGAACCACTAAAGAAATCAGTTTCTTTTTATTTTCAAGAAATTGTATTTTTTAAGAAATTTAGAATTTAAAAAGAAAAAATTTTGACTATTAAAACAGTCAACAACTAATTTTGATAGTCTAGTGGCCGCCATCTACGTTGCCTAACATTAGTGAAATTTTACTCTTTGATATCTAGGTTCTTGATCGTATTGATTGTTTGTTGTATATTCATCATCTTCATAATATCCATAATCACCTCTATTATCATATCTATAATTAGATTGCTGATAGTTATAATTTTGATAATAGTTTCTGTTATTATTATTATTCTGATACTTTTGAGAACGATTAAATGTCATTGATGGAATACTATGTTCATATTGACCTGGTTGATGATTCATTTTATTATTATTAAAATTTTTATTTGAATTCGCATTGTTTCTGTAATGTTGTTGAGCTATTCGCCCTTCGTCAAAAGTATTTTTAAATTCTGTTTTCGATTCTTGAACCGGTTTATCTTCAAAATCAGCTGGGTTGTAATAAAAATCATCCTTAATTTTAGATGAATTTTTAGGATTGTCTCCCAGTCCAATATTAAAATCATTTGGATCATAAACTTGTTTGTTTTCTAGTGGTCTATTGACAGTTTGTTGAAACCTTTTTCCGCGTTGATTTCTTTGACCTCTGCCTCTGGCGTCGCGTACCTCAACCAATGGTTGCGGCTTTTCTTCATCTAATTTATATATTTTTTAAAAAAATTTAAATTAATTTCTACACAATTTTACCATCAAGATTTAGTTTTGTCTTAAATGCATCAAACAGAGTTGCGGTAGCCGGTGGTCGAGCAGTATTATTCTTATCACTATAATCTTCTTCATTATCTATGTCTCTAAATTTTCCTTTTTTGTTTTTTTTTGTTTCTTCTTAAATAATTAAAATTTAAATCTAAAATAAAGAAAATTTTCAAATTTTTTTAATACTTTTTCTATCAGGCTGCTCAACAGTTATTTCTGGTTTAGACTCGGAAATTATTTTGCTTTTATCAATAGTCTTAAATATTCAATTTAAAGATTAGAAAATAAAAATTTTTGCTATAATTTTATTTTACTTGTTGAACAAATGTTTTGGTTGTTTTAGATTTAGCTTGAAGAGCTTCAGCAACAATAGCTTTTCGTGCTTCGGAAAATTCGTTTAAATCATCTTCTTTTTTTTCTTTTTCTTCGAAAACTTTTTTGCTCGTGTCAACTTAAAAAATTTTAAAATGTTTCACAAAATGGCTTTTTAACAAAAAAATTAATATAAAGTTACCTTGGGTTTGTTGCCTTGTACCAAATGGAACCCAAGGTGGTGGAGGAGTGTCTGTCATGCAAAGTTTGCGAACATAATTTGATAATTCTTTAGTTAATTTCCATTTTTCTACCAAATAGTCAACATGTCCGCCAAGGATTTTCACATTTTTAGCACATAATTGGATCAAATTAGACTTAATCCTGATTTCACCAGTAAGATGGATTTTTGTTCCCGGTGGAGTGTTCAAGTTTAAATTTTGAATATTCTCCATTGCTATGCAATTAATATTTGCTGAACCATCAGTAAGAGTCAGCTTATACATCGGTGGTGCAGAATGCGAATGCTCATTTTCCTTAGGAGCACCAATGTTCCGAAGTTTAAGTAATTGAAGCACACAATTTGCTTCAAACTTAACAAATGTTTTTTATTTAATTTTTAATTTTGATAAAAGAATTAAATCTGTAAAACTACTTTTTCAGATTTGCCATTGATAACTGCATCAGGTAAATGCTTTGATCCTATGGTTTTCAAATCTCCCTATAAATTTTACTAATTGAGTAAATTCAAATAAAATTTTTGTTGTACAGATGAATCAAAAACCTTATATAATATTTATCAACTCTCTAAATTAGTTATTTTTATCTTCCCGAAAAAATAAAAGATTCTATAATCAATAAGATTTAATTAGAGTGTTTAAGGTTATTGTAATAGAAAATAAAGGAAAATGATCAAAAAAAATGAAAATAAAAATTACAAATTTTCTAATTAATTATTAAATTTTTACATGAAGGTGATTTTTAGAGAATAAAAACATTTAGAAAATAAATAAATAAATAAATCTTACTATCCTCTAATTTTAAAAAAGATTTTGAAGTTTGAAAATAGATAATTTTTTTGTATGCTATTAAAAGATAATTTAAAATCGATTAGGTTTAAAAGAAGCATCTGTTAAATTAAAATTTACATCTAAAAGTTGTTTAATCAATGCTTGTGGGGATATTTTTGGATTTTGTTTTAGAAACTCGTCAAACGAGTCTGATGTTATATGCCTTAAATTTTATATTAAATGTTTAAGTTATTTTTATATTATTCGATCTTGAAATTTACCAGCCAGATGTCTCGAGACTCTGAATTAAATTATCCTTAGGGCTCATTTTATGACTTTTCTAAAAATCAACAAGTATTTTTAATAATTAAGAATTAGACACAGAAAAAATTTTGCTTTGTTAAAAGTAAAATTGTTAATATTTTAATGAAGATTTTTTGATAAAAATTTTGTTAAATTTTTTATTTAAAATTATATTTTTGAGATTATTTTTAATCACTGTAGAAAAAATCTTTACAATCACTTTTTATTGTTCTTCTTCGTTATTTCCCGTTCTATTAAAAAAATATAAAATTTAAAATTTATAATTAGATGAGTCTATTTATTTTACTTGACAAATTGAATACTATTATTGGATTTGGGTACACTAGAAATTTCTTTCGATTTAGCAACCTGCTGTACTTCAGCTTCTGCAACAGATTCTAAGCTTTTCATGGCATCGCCAGGCTCTAAATCAAGATGCGTTCAATTAAAAAAATATTTCTAAATGAAACATGTTTACTTCCAGTCTGTGGAACAACCATTTGAGCGGCCATAAAGTTAAACTCAACATTAAAAGTTGCTTGCACTGATCTTTTTATACGTAACATTTCCCTGACTGTATCTTCATTTCCGTGAGCAATTTCAAACTCTTTCCAAGTTTGCCAAAATTTGTTATTCGTCTATTATATTTAAATTATACAAAGTTGATTTTAAAATTAATGAAAAAACCTTAGGGTCACATATTTGAGAACAGTGTACATAAATAGCTCTGGCTCGGTCGATTTCACCAAGTTTTCTCTCCATTTCTGCATATCGGATGCAAATTTCTCTTGTAAAATTTTTCATTCAATATTTGAAGCTGAGATAACTTTTTTTTTAAATTACTTGACTTGATCATCGGGCAAAACTTCAATAGCTTTTTCAAATATTTCTCTAGTTGCCGTCACTCCCTTCATTGAAGCAACTTGTTGGATATAGATGTTATACATTTCATAGCGTTCTTCTGCAAGAACTGCATCAGCTCCTCGCTCATAAATTTTAATAGCTCGCCTTGCAAGGCCATGATTTTCCTCCAATTTTGCGTATAACAAATAAATTTCTTTGGCAAACTTCTGAGGTATATTTTCAAGACATTGTTCAAACAAATCTCTTAGTCGCTCCAATTTCGAACCGCCCTTAATAAGAAATTTAATTTATTTATGTGAATTTTAAAATTTTATTTATTACATATCGCTCTATAAATTTTGTTAAATATCTTAGCCATATATCATATACAACTGGCCACTTGAACAAAGCAATACCTTTTTCATAAGCCTAAAATAAATTTTATTTAAAAAATATCAAACATTAGATAAAAAATATTTACTTTAAAAGCTTCTTCAAAATAGTTGTTTTCTTCTAGAAAAATTCCATAATTTATTATGATCTGAGGCGTTGCAATACGAAGATCAACTATATTCTCATAACACTTTTTAACTCCCTTAAAAATAAATCAAATATTTTAATTTTAATTATTTTTTTAAAAGATATATGTATTGATTTAATTTTTTAGAAATCAAAATGATAACTAAATTTAAAGAAAAAAACAACAAGATAAATGTTATATGTTTCTTTAGGAAAAACAAGATTTTTCGGAAGACCAAAAAAATCTCTAGTGCTTTAATGCTCAATTAATTTTTTGTGAAATTTTTCTCTAATAAATGCTGTTTTTTAAATTTAATAAAACTTTTTTTTTATTGATAAATCCTTTTTTATTTAATTGATAAAATAAAAATTAATGGACTCTTGTTTTTTTAATTGACGACTCATTTATTGACGTTTTTTTTTAAATTAATTGAAGGAAAATCATATTGTCAATTAAATTTTTTAAATAAATAATCCTTAAAAGAAAAAATATTTTACTATTTTCAAAAGCTGTTAGATTTATTTTATGCATTTGTTTATACGGTGGGGGCCAGTTTGGAATTTAATAAAAAAAATATTTAATTTTTAAATACTTTTCAAAAAATTTTTTTCTTTAACATTCTTCCATCAGCCAATGGAGCAAAATGACTCAATCTTGCCCTAACATATCTATCAATCAATTAAAAAACTCGACTCTTGACTGTTATTAGTTTAAGTTTATTAAAAGCCTCGTGATACATAATGATGGAGTATCGATAAGAATAATTCTTGATTTATCCTATCAAGGATCAAGGATTTGAAAAGATTACTAAATGGTTTTGGTATTAGATCCCATTTCCTATCTGAGGGACATTTTATTTTAATTCTGGAATTACAGTGCACTCTTAATTCATCGAGTATTGGACTAAATGTGAGTTTTGAGTCTAACGTAATGTCTAAAAATTTTTAATTTTCCTCATTATTTAATTATTGCTATCATAATTGGAATTGTGAAATGTCATACAAAACTTCCAATGCAATAATAAAAAATTTTATTGTTCCAAAAATTTGTTCTGAAGATGAAACAAAGTGAAAATTTTTTTTTCAACAAGTCTGCAAAATTACATTCAATTTAATATTAAAATTCAATTAAATGGCACATATTTTTAGATATTCGCAATGAATGAAACAAAAATTGTTTCACTTTGTTTCATCTTCAGAACAAATTTTTGGAACACAAAAATTTTTTATTATTGCATTGGAAGTTTTGTATGACATTTCACAATAACCCCTAAAGCTAAAAATAAAAAATAGATAAAATACTAAAAAATACGAGAATAGATTGATGTAACCAAATTAAGAAGATTACTTACTTCAAATGATCCGAAACTTTCTTCAAGATCGGCATGCATTGACCAAAGCTTAACACTTTTATATAATCTGTTTTGCACAGGCTCACTCGGATCGAAGTAATCATACTTTTTTTTCGGTATTACACAAGCTCTATGAATTAGTTTTAATGCGTTTTCAGAATTACTTGAGCAGAAAAATATAACTAAGTGAAAAATTAAAAAAATTAAATTTACTCATGTCTTAGCTCCATTTCGATCCATGCACACCAAACGTTTGCCAGCTCATCCACATTTTTATAGTTTGATTTAATAGCTTTTTCAAATACATATTTAGCTTCGCTAACCTGATTGCTATTTTCATAAAATTTGGCAAACTCTATCCAAAGTTGATGATATTTTCCGTTAGCTTGTTTAGGATCAACGGTTTGAATCGCCTCTGTAAAAGTATCAATTATCTAAAAAATAAAGATTTTAATAACAAAAAAAATGCTGTGTAAGTTTTTTTACATCTTTTGGCTTCTCATCAAAAAGCTTGACTCTTTTTAGCCATTCATGAACATTATGAGGGTTTTGTCTTAAAAGAACCTTATTGAGCAACAATGGTCTGCGGTCCATTAAATATTCCAATCTAGCTAAACGCATCTCAAGTTCAAGATCATCTAAAATTTATTTTATCATAATAATATTTGCTTTTTTCTTTTAAATCATTATTACCATCATCGCTAAGGCCTTCATTATTTGCTTGTTCCATTAAATTTGTTACTAGATTTTCTTCGAATATCGAATAGGCATCAAAAATTTGGGTAAAATCTCTCACAGTCATGACTTTGGTCATACCCTCTTCGTAAATGTCACGTGCTCTTTCAAAATTACCCAAACCAATGTAATAAGATGCCAATGAATTCCATAATTGACCAACCTGATCAACATATTTTTGAATGCCTTGTCTCAAAATTGGTTCCACTTTAACTGACTTGATTTTTGTGGGATTTTTTGCCAAAAGTTCGCATAATTCATGCCATAACTTAAATAATTTATTTAGTTTTTATTTTAAATAAAATTTTATTTCTACTTCATGCTTAGTCTTTCCGTATTTCGAGTGAATATCTTCGTTATTTAAAAGAAACATATATTTTTGAACGCACTCGTCTACTAGGCCGACATTTTTCAAGTAGTTTGCATGGTCTTCGACATCTTCTGGAATCAACTAGCAGCAAAGATAATTGAGAATGAATAAATTTTTTATTTTTTTAAATCTTACTTTGGAATATCTTTTGTAAACCTTGACGCCTGTGTCCGGTATGTCAAAAGATTCAACAAGCTTCAAATAGATTGGCCATATTCTATAGTGTTGAGTGATTGGTAAGGATCTTAGGGCTCTGTCGCATGTTTTACGAGTTCTCGTAATCAGACATTGGTCTAGCAAAAATTCACAGTAATCCGTCCATATACGAGGCATTTTGTTCATATATGCTAGAGCTCTATCGTAAGCATTGTTTAGTTCTTCGTATTCAGGATCGTTGATGCATTTGTTTTTGAGGTGCGCTCTTCTTAATTTTAAATAATTGTGCCAGAGTTTGTAGCTCCCCGGTAGTTGTTTGAGAGCTCGCTCGTAAACAAGATAGACTGAAACCCAATTTGAACAAAATTTAGTCTTGTGATTTATGTAACGGAACCAGGATTTTAAGCTGTACGGATTTCGAATAACATCCTCTTCATAGGCTACGTCTTCTTCATCAAATAACATTTTAAATTTATCAAAAATTACTTCTCTAGAAAAAAATATTAAAAATATTTTTTAATTTGAAAATTATATTTTACAAATTTTACATGATCAGAACAAATTGAAAAACTAAATTTACAAAATATGTGTTTAATATTTTCAAAATTTTTGACCTATTCACAACGGAGTCAATGATTTGACTTGACTTAATTTAAAAAAATTTTCTAATTAGTTTCTAATATGAATAATATTAAAATATAAAGAGTCACTAATTATTAACCTTATTATTATTGTTAGAAATAATAAAGAGCCACTACAGTAAATGACCCACGTTTGGTCATTTACGAAGCTTGGAGACAGTCGACTCCTAGTTATGGTAGCTTATATTGTTTGTGCTTTGTCAAACTTGTATTCAAAACCATTGACTGTTCTAGATTCACAAATTTGTGCTGGAAGTTTGTTCCATATTTTTCTACAATTTGTTCCAAACTAACTTGGCACTGTATTGAAACATAGAAAAACCAAAAACATAGAATAATTTAAAACATAGAAGACATAGAAAATATATTCTTTTTTTTATTGAAATCAATAAAATTTTTTGCTTTGCCTTTCAAATATTCTAAAATATTTCCAACAACCTTTATTACATTCATTTTTTTCTTACATCTGCCTGGATTCTACTATGCCAATTTTCTACATTGTTATTGGCACGAGGAAGTCGCTGTTTAACTCTATGTATATGCTAATTAACTTTTCTATGTTTTATTTTTAGTTTCCATGTTTTGAATCACTCCCACTAACTTAAACGATGTGGACCACCTCTAATGGACCCAGCCGAGTGAGTTGGCAGGTGTGTTACGATGAAACAATTTACTTTATTGTAGCCCCTGACAAATTCAAACATTTGTATCGTGTATCCTCTTTCTCAGACAATTTTTGCAGCCTTAATTTTCTTAATCTCTCATACCTCATATGCCTGATTTATTGATTTTGTAGCCCGTTATTGTACCATTTCTAGACACTTGATATTAGAGCATTTTGACATCCATTGATTTTAATTTTTGTTGAATTGTTGAAAATGCTCTGTTTTGTCTCATAGCTGTTATTAGCCTAAATTGATCGTCCCACTTAAGATTGGATTTCATTTGGAGTAAGAGATCTCTTTCCGAAAATGATTCCCAGTCAACTCAATTTAACAGATATTTTGTAGAATCTTTAAAGGTATTTTTACAGATTTTTTGTTGAATTTCGAA